>JAGXCT010035484.1:0-57378 GCA_022495035.1 Philopotamus ludificatus | reverse complement strand
AATGGAATAAAATAATTATCCATTATTAAGTGTCCCTTTGATGTCAAAATTAATTTTAAATTATTTTTTTGCAATTATTAATATTAATTTTGACATCAAAGGGACACTTAATAATGGAATAAAATAATTATCCAAAAACCCACCGGTTAGGATTATCTATCAATTTTATTATGACTTCATTAAAAAAATATTCAGCACCCAAAGGACCCATAAGTAAAAAGTAAAAATTTCTCACTGCCGATTATTTTCATAGATTAAAGGTAAGTTAACCGCGACTTAGCTAAGATGATTCTCGGATAGATTTACCTTTCGACAAATTCTATAAATTATTAATGCTAGAGGTTCATTATGATTTGTATAACATAGACGCTGTATTTGTTTAAGAAGCACTTTGAAATTTCCTGCAAAGCCATTCATCCATTATTAAATAAATAAATTATAAATTAAAATAAATGAAAATGTTTATAACATTTAATAATGTCTCAGAGCTTACCGCGTTTAATTATTTTTATTTTGTACATAAAATACGTAGCAAAAGAAAATGTTCAAGATTTTTCATTCACGCCCAGATACATTTGTTGTCACTGAAAACGTAAGAATATGCACAAAGACATAAAATGAGAGTTTCCTCCAAATTACAAGGCTTTTTCATGTCTCTCGTGAAATTTCCTGTGACAATACAATAAGGCTATATAAGCTATTTTCGGAATGAGTCTATCCACCGGATTTTATTATCTTTGCGTCTGTTTTTCTTTTCTTTTTTCCATGCAGACGCCCTTACGAGGGCGAATACATACCGAATTTATCATCTATTATGATGTTTCCGAGACGCCATTTGAATATCGAAGATCGAAAAGCAAAGCCATTTCCCCGGAATGTTTATGAATTAGCATCGAATAACCGAGCAGATTGTGGCATTAGTCCGACTAATTGCTGGATCAACATTTTAGCAATAGTTACCCCCACCGCGACGGATCCCGAGGCAAAGGGTTGTCGACGTGTCCCTGGGCCTGCATAGAATAATTAACTAAAGTGGTCCCGGGGACACCGGACGAGGGTCGTAATCACCGGAAAAATAAAACTTGTCTCCCTCCAATAAACTACTAATCGCAATCAATGCTATGTACGTTTCATGTTCGGATAACATTATCGCCGGTTTTATCGCCATTCTTCTACCATTAACCGGTGGCTCTCTGCGACGAAAATACCGCAGATAACTCAGCGCACGTGACGTCACAAAACCCTCGGAAAATCGCCATCGGAAAAACACGTTATTAATCAATGATATATGTTAAAAATATCGATTCTCGCCCGATTTTTTTCCTCTAAAAATGTCATCATTTAAATTACAAAGACCGCCGGAAAATTCAGTGCAAGGTAATTTTCCGTGACACGTGTCTATAATTGGACACGTGCTGTCAGTTATCAATTAACCTTTATCCGGGCGGCTATGCATTATTTATCGCACGACACATGCGGAATTTATGTGCACTTTTATTATGCGCAAAACGTTATCAAATGTGCAATATCTTGCACATAAATTGTCCAGTTATTAAACGACGGTGCCCCTACGAGCTGCTAAAGCGTCATGGACGTAATTTAATGGCCGGCTTTGGGCTTGTAATCGAAACCGTTAACTTGGCCGTTATTTTAAATAGCCTTTAATATAGATTTTTTAAAAATATATTTATTTAAAAAATCGCTAATGTGAGCGTAACTCACTTATGAAAGCTAAGTGATGGAGATCGAATAACAACGATTAATAACTAAGAGAAGCGGATACAATTATTTCTCTCGTACTTAAAATAGTCTTAAAAGGGAGCACTATTCCATACAACAAGTCCATGGATATATAACGATTTATTTAATTAAGTGACTTCACAGATACCTATCAAGGAAGTATAATTTCCACTACCTTCTAGAATCTATATAGAGATCCCTAAACGTTCGGTAATTAACTTAAGACTCGTAGCCATTAAATAAGTCAACGGCCTTAAGAAAGAATATTGAATCAATATCCTGTTTTCTTCAATAGTTATATTATACGAATAAATAATTCTGCAATCCTCGGGTCGGCTCGGCCGATTCATTAATAAAGACGCTGATTTCTCTCAAGTTTGTATCTCGACCTTTATATATTTCCGAATACAAAGTACTTTCATAATGACTTCAATTTTAGTTATTGATCGATTTTTTTTTGCTGATTGTATATGCTGTCTTAAGGGATGCATTTCCTGTCTTGCTCTCTTTCTTCTCAACGTTCATTCTCAGGATTAAATTCAGCTTTCTCGCTACACACATAATCTATAAATAATACTAGAAAGATATAATATTAATTAAATATAAAGACAATATTCCCCATTCCAAAAAATAAAAAAATACTCTCTTGGCACTATACCCCGATCACACTGCCATAATCAACCGCAATAGAAGCCCCAGTTTTATAAATAAAGCGTTGCAAAATTACTTAAACAACACTCAAAAGTGGTTTGAAAAATGGTTAAATTAAATCAACCCATTAACCATTCAAATCAAACATTAAAAATACCCTTATTTCATGAATTCCGAACTGAAGTACTTTGGAGTCATGAAGAATCAGTGATCAACACAAGTAACGCCTTCCTTCGTCCTCTTAAATGCAAAACAAGGTCGTTTCTTTCAAATTAAAAAAAAAACATATTTATACTTCAGGCCTCGAAGTATACAATACATATAAACAAAATACATATAAACGATAAGAAACGCACCTTAGTTTATTTGCAACACAGATATACAAAGATCTAAAAATCCGCCCTCTTAACCTAGTCGTGCCGATGGAATCCATTTGTGACCCCAAGTTTTTGATTTTTCTCAAATAACTCCTTTAATATAAATCCTGCATATCACAAACTTTTTATATTTGTATAAAAAGGTCTAAAAAATTAATATTATATATAATCATTGAGCTTTATTTTCTGCAATTGCGAAAAAAATAAAAACAACAATAATCGCTTCTGTAGCCACGAACGCGACGTTCTTTCTCGCTCGCATCCTATACTAGTATACTAGTGATGAGTGTCCTCAGTCTGCGGCAGGACATCGCCGGGTATGCGTGTCATTTGATACACACCATATTAATTTGTAGAAAAACTCAAAATATCGACGAAAGTATAAAGCATCTTGATTCCTTTCGTGGGTTTTTGCTTCCCTAACATTACTCTTTTTCCCTTAATTTATGCTCAAAGGATCTGAAAAGATGGTAATCTGACGGCTCGAGATATGATGAATAGGGTGGATGGGTTAAAAGTTCCAATCCAAGCTCCTTTATTTTTTTCTATGTTACTGTTCAAAAATCATTAACGTGTTGAAAAATCCTTTATTTGTTCTTGACCAAAATAGATTGTTTTTTTTTTTTTAGAAAAATCGACCTATTTACCTAAAACAAAGACCTTCTTTATTGTTAGTAATGATCGAGGGGTCGGAACAGGTACTTTTCCGGAAGAAAGCTATTGTTTTTAACGTACAGGATTATTATATATCACCTACTTCTCATCTCCAGTTAAAATTCGCCACAAAAACGGATCGGCTTCATACCGAGACAAAAAAAATGCACACATGGTACAACGTTGATTGAGCGCCGTCTCCCTCAATTAATTAATTTATTAATTATTTATGTAAGTGCCCTTCTAACCCTGATGCAGATCTTTGCCACTTGGATCACCGCGATCTCTAGCAGCGACATATCCGTCTCAACCCTGATGTCAGGACTGTGACGATAGTCCTCCGGGTTATCTAGGCTCTTCAATTACCGAGCTATCAACGCACGGATTGTAACAATAAAAATCAGACGAGGCTAGGGCCAATTCTTATTTAATTTAAGATCTGATGGGGTGCTACGAGTACTGAATTGGCCTGAATAGCGGCCTGGCTCCTCATAGCTTGGTAGAATCTACAAAACCATGATTGTGCCTAACTGCTATTACCTTCACGTTCAATACTGACATATGAGGTTCACGAGGAACCCAAATTTTCCTACGCGACGAAAATTAACCTGAACTGTGGACCATCTTCAATGATATCCCTTAATTGTTGACGAGGATCTAAATCCACCACCGTCTTCAGGATATCATCATCTAAATTTTGGGGTTGTTTTTTTTGTGCGACATCTTTGAGATTCCTATTTTTATTTTTAAACTTTTTAAATAATCGAAGACACTTGTTTAGTTTCAGAATATCCCAGTAAGTATGAGTATTTTTTTCACTGCTTCGTTCGCCTTTATTAATTGATAGAACAACAATGGCATATAATGACGTAAGTGTGCTTCTTCTATTGTTGGCCTTGACATCTTTCCCTCTTGGTAGAAAAAAATGTTTAGCTTTAACGTAAAAACTAAACTTACGTGTTTGCGGGACCTCGACACAAACTAATCGTGAATGAGCTCATCGAAGATATTTTGATTACTTTTCGGTTCCCTTAATATATGTGCACGTCACAAATGAATATTTTTATTTATTTTAAATACAGAATATGATGAGTATCATGAGATACTAAATTTATAAAATAAAATTGTGCACGACTAGATAGTTTTAAATAGCCAAATTCAATAGAAGAAGATGTCTCATATTTTGTATAGATTTTTTTTTCATTTAACTTATCACCACGCTCAGTTAAACGCGATATACTGTGACAATAAAAATATTTTCGAAACGCGACCGGATTATACACGTCTGATAACATTATCACAAAAGATTTTTTCATACCCTCAGTGTGTATATGACGGATAAAAACGGTCAAACCCACACAAGAGACGCGTCCTAATAAATTTTCTTATCCCGATTTATCCTGGCCATATATCAGCGAGTAATTCAATTCAATGTTAACCAGAGGTCAGAGTTCAATGCGAAACTTTCGATACAGATATACACAAATCTTATGCGGCATCAGTGTGCGAATTTAATAAAGGCACGAGTCTCGCAGAAATTAATTGCGCATTTATTAAGTATCACAATATTGATATATTATACGCGGGGCAAATATTTACATACTCTTATTTCGTGTAATATGCCATTTATTCCGCTCATGTTACAATTTTCAAAGAAAAATCGGAATGTATATCTCTATACATATACACGTTTATTGGGGGGGAAAAGAAAATGTCGAACGGGAAAAAATGCGAGGGAATAGGACAGTGGAAAAATATTCCCGGGAAACTATTATATATTTTATAGAGATCATTATTTTTTTCGCGACATTTCTCTTCATGTTGTTACAGACGTCAATAACTATTTGATCGATGGAACAATATATGAAAAAAATATATATATTTCTCCATTTTTTTTTGTCCCTTATATTATCAAGCGGATGTAATATATACATACTTATAACATCGTAGATATGTATTGCGAAAATCAGTGCAAATCGTAATAAAGAACAAAGACATCGGTTCTAAAATTATCCAGAAAAAAGAATGGCTTTATTTAAAGCCGACATTATAATGGAAATGTAAATTTTCCACGTCACTTAATAAAAATGTTAAATATCTACCAAGGCATCTCATTGTTTATAATTGATTTGGTTTAAAATTTTATTACTTTTTTGTAACAAAAGAGTATTTTCTGGATAGAGGCAACAATAAGACAACTTAAATAATCTACATAACATGGCAAGGAAGCATTTCGTCTACAAAACATGGAAACGATCAGCTAACCCTGAGGACCGTGAGGCATTCGTACGCCTACGAAGGGAGTATAGGTGACGGTCCTAAGTAAATCTCAAATAATATATCCTTTCGATAAATTAAAACCAAATCGAATTCGAATTCCCTGATTTGTGGCAATTTTCAAAAGTGACTCCTATTTTTAAAGAGTAACAAATCAAATATTGATATTTATAATCAGGGAATGTTCTATCCGGACCTGCCAAGCTGTTTGAGAAAATCACTCAAAAGTCACTGGTCTGTTTAGCTTTTCAAAATATGTGTCCAAATCACAGAATAAGTCCAGGTCGACGTTTTCTAGAACGAGTTTAAATGCGTTTTATAATATCAACCACACAAGACTTATTTCTAAATCAAATAGTTTTGGATTCTGAGATTCTGAGGAGAGGAAACAATACGTTATACATAATTTCCTAATGTCATGTGTCTGAGATGAATTTCAGGAATTCCACAGGGTTCAAATTTGGGACCATTATTATTCGTTTTATTTATAAAAGATATACATCATCCTTTCGTGGAGTTTTTCATTCTTTGCAGATGACTTAAAACTACTTAAATCAATTACCTCAACAGGTGATGCTCTTTCGCTACAGTTGGACATCAATTCTTTAATGGATTTAGCA
Organism: Philopotamus ludificatus; assembly: GCA_022495035.1. Lineage (NCBI taxonomy): Eukaryota > Metazoa > Arthropoda > Insecta > Trichoptera > Philopotamidae > Philopotamus > Philopotamus ludificatus. The sequence goes on along the minus strand of JAGXCT010035484.1, from coordinate 51,059 downwards.
TCTACTAGAATTTTTAACCTTTGATTACATACTTGGGAACGTAACTCTTCCCAGGCAAACGTCAATTAAAATCTGGGAATTCTGTTCGACTCTAAATTTAGGTTCAATTCACATGTATACGAAATATGCAATAGAGCTTCAATAACGTTTTGAGAAATTCTCACTGCATACAGAGCGCTTTAGTTATAAGGTTGCTATACGATACATTAGTACGTAGTTTACTTCAATCAGGTTCTATTATCTGGATGCTATATGACGCTTCGAATATCCTCAAATTAGAGAACGTCTAAAAGAAATTCTTAAGATATCTAAGATGTATATTTTCCTTTCAGCTGCTCTTATGATCGCTACCTCACTACCATCAAGCTTGTTCGCGTGTGCTTATTCTTTCGCCATATGTGAGGACAGTTGCTCTCGGAAACTCTCCAGTAGCTATAGCTATCAGTCTACTGAACCACTTGATTACTTAAATATTTTTAATGAAAAGTATCGCCATTTCGTTGATCTTTTATGCGAGATTTTATAATTTTGATATAACTGAAAAATTATAGACTTTGCTTACATTCTCTATTTTTTATCTTTATACAACGGGAACTCAAACCGTCTTGGTATGCGATTTTTTGTATAGAGTTTGGTTTTTGCCCATTGCTGGTATTGGACATATATCCTCTACCACTGTTGGTTGGTATCGGATTTTACCTTCTCGACTGTGTCCAGGCAAGTAGGAGGGGGTTTACCACGGCATCCGTATTCGTCTTCTATATACGTTATCTGCTTATAATGAGTCACAAGTGATACGTATTTATTAACCCTGTGCGCAATAGAATGCCTTTCATCATAGGAAAGAACTCTTCAGAGTGGGGACTGTCTATCGGTCAACAGCTTAGGGTTTTCCTTCTTAGGGCATACTGGTTCATTAATGAAAAATCCTTTAGTAACCAGATATACATAGATAGCGCACATAGATACAAGGGAAGCCCTCACATCACATGTGAGACGCAGAATCCTTTGGCCTCGACTACCATTCAAGTCTGATAAGGACCATACCCTCAGCGAGAAAATTATGATCATAACACAGTTTAGGGATTTAACTTAGATAACGTAGAAGAATAACAAGAAGCGCTATAGGAGGGTTGGCCGCATTTTCATACTTCCTGATTTATTTGTAATTACTTGTATTAAAGCGAGAAAAAACTGACTTATATGTTATTGAAATAAACTGCTATAAAATATATTTAAATCATGCAAAAATAATTTATTTATATAATTTATTATCTTCTATATATATTTAAATGTTAAAATCGTTATTTCAGATACACGGTTATTTATCGCGATATTTTTGCTTAATATTCGCTACACTCTGAATTAACTCCCATGTTCATTCTAATTGATTTATGACTCTATCGATAAGGCGATACAGTAATTAATATTCGCACACAGTGAGTATCTGCCGCCGCAATCCCGTGCCATCCCGACAAACCGCAACGCCGTGCCGCTTCGATTGTGCGAACCGGCGCGCCATTCCAGATAGCGAATAATTAATTAGCGACGCGAATTTTGTCATTGCAAAAAATAAAAGATCGCGCGGGGATCTTATCTAATTCTAATTCTGCACACACATCCGCGCCGACCGTCGCTTGTCATCTGCATTCAACGGTCATCCATCTTTCTCACATGGCGGTCCCTCCGCGACATCTTGGGTATCATTCAAGAATGCCTCTTATCTGACGTTGATTCATTGTCCTGACCCATGACCATGTCAACTGTTTATTTTGCTCGTACAAGCGAAAATGGTACGTGTGTACAAGCGTCCGGTCAAAATGTGATAAATGTCGCGTAATCGTCCGGACTCCCTTTAATCAGGGACCCGGGGATAAGCGACCAATATTTGCGAAAATAAAGAATTACATCCCCGCCCTGTTTGCCCTTAAATTCTTCGGCATACAAATGGTAATACAATTGTCTTGCGATGAAAACGTCGACATGATATAACTTGATTAGCCAAAGTAAATAATCCGCGAAAAGCTCGCCGTCTCGTTGCGTAATGGTGTTGACCGACAACGAGTTCGTACTCATTTTATTGTTGCTAATATAAATCTGAATGATCGTCATAAATAATTTATATATAATTAATCTGTCTGGAGCCGATAAAAGACGCAAAAGTGTACCATATTAGCGAAAACTCTCTTGATTGAACAGACCAACTTATCATCTTAGAAATAAAATTAAGTGTTTATACATTCTGTCTCCTTACAATAAGTTGAAATAACTAGTCCAGTGGTTCTTAACCTGGGTTCGATCGAAACCCAGGGGTTCGGTGAGTCAGTCTCCCGCGTTCGGTGGGGGTCAAAACACACGCTCAACTTATTGTACGATATTATGAAAAATGATACGACGTATGATATATGGGTTCGGTGAACGCGCAATATGAAACTGGTGGGGTTCAGTACCTCTAACAAGGTTAAGAACCACTGAACTAGTCAGTGGTTTTTAGTTTATTTTTAGCTTATATTCTATAGATTCCAAGCAATTGGTTAGAGTATTCGATTCTATCACCAATAGTAAAATTAATTATTATGTTAAAGTTCTTTATGACGTGGGATTGATAAATGTTGAGTTCTCTTCATCGTCTGTCTCGTCGCTAGAGTATGTACATCTCTTTCGTTTGTGAGGGATGATTTCACATCCACTATCTGTTTCATTGCTGAACGAATTTTCTTCGCCAATGTCTATATCGTCACTATTTTCATCATTATTTGGCCATTTTTCACAGTTCTAAATGAATGTGCTATTAATAATCATTTGTTAATTTTCACATTCTCACTACATAATATAAAAACTCTAGGAGAAATTGCGTCGACTGACAGAGAATCTGCCAAAAAAAATATTCCAGAATTCGCCGAGATTATAAAAGAATAAAAGCTACACACCAGACCAGATATTCGATGCGGACGAAACGGGATTGTACTGGAAAAGGATGCCTTATCGAACCTACATATCAAAAAGCGAAAAACGTGCGAAGGGATTTAAGGTACCGAAAGAAAGAATATCTTTACTCTTATGTTCTTACTCTTCTGGAGAATTCATATTGAAGCCATTGCTTATTAATCGGTCATTAAACCTCCGAGCACTGAAAGGTTGTGTCAAAATGAATTTAAATGTTTATTGGAGAGCCAATAAAAAGGCTTGGACCACTTATATGAGGAAAAGAATCTTGATTTTGAAATATTATTGATTCAGGACAATGCACCGGGACTGAAATATTATTTTTACCATTAAACACTACATCTAAAATCCGGCCTTTGGACCAAGGAATAATTTCAACATTTAAAGCGTATTATATTTGTCGAACATTCGAAAAAATATTAAACGATAGCATTCAAGATGAAATTGTGTCGATATTGTTTCTGCATCTGTTAAAGAATTAAATCAATGGACTTTAAATTCTTCCTGGAAAAATCTGTGGTCAGAAGTAGTCCCTGCATAAAATGTTATACCACCAATATAAGTTGAATACCAAATGACAATTAACATTTGTCGTGGGGATGGTGGAGAAGGATTTGATGATAGGGATATTCAAGATATCAAAGAAATATTGGAGAATCGCACGTTGAATGAAGAAGAATTGGTCGAAATGTTTGATGAACCTAGACAATTAATGTCTCTGAAAGCAGTTTGGCCTTCAGAGCTGCCTACCAAACTCACTTGGACCAACACTTATAACATTCAGAGTGAAAACAGTTAATGCATCAGTCATCTGCGAATCGCGGTCAAACATCATCTAAATCTTGTAAAACGTCGATTTTTACAAAAAAAATCATAACTCTTATATTAATCAAGACATTGGGCCAAAAATTGAGTTACTTAAACATTAACATTTACTGGAGAGTTAATGTCAAAAACATAATTTAAAACTTATAGCAGAGGTCGAATTGATTTTTTTATTAAACATAGTATGACCATGATCTTTTAAAAAAATATTTAGAAAGCTCTTGTGTGAATTTCAAACGTCATTAGACGTTGGGATAGGCCATAATGTTGATCATCCACAACAGCTGTTTTTATAGCTCCGGATATTGAGGAACGTCATAAATAAAAGAGAACTTATAATAGATGTAGCAGATCAAACCACAGATCATATCGGCTAATGAAAAAACAAAATATTATAACATTGTATTTTAAGGGTTTTCGATGCCACAAAATTTTTTTATGAACCCAAATTGCCGTGATTCCGACATAAAAAATAATATAGTAAAATGTCTTCTATAATTTTTAAACAATGTGCCATGTTTTCACAAACATTTCATCCCGGACGTGATTGTTTGCGAGGGGTTCATTGTTACCATAGGCGGCACAATGCGGCACACATGGTTTTTTTTTTGGATGGGACACATATTTTAATGAATTTATTCCTGCGACGGGGAAATCCCTATTATCGAGTACGATACATATTTGGACATAGCTAACTTATTAAATTGTCCTAGCCCCAACATTTTATTATATATTAAATACATATATTTAAAAAACATGTTATATACTCCTGAAACAATACGCTGTAAATTCTTTAATACGAAACCGTTTAAAATGTATTGCACACTTTTATTATTTTACGATGCCGCGCCGTTGTTTTAAGTAATATTAGGTAAACAGTAAGAGATGATTATGTCAGCTCGAGGCAACCAAAGGGATAAATGAATAAACTCTTAAATGGTGTTTAAGAATTTAATTAAATTAAAAAACATCTAACAATTGGCGACAAAAGTCGGCAATTTTTAAACACATTCCATCTTGTAAAAAAGCCATAAAATATTACTAATATTTTTGTATATTGCTGTAACTATCAAGTATATAAACAAAAACCAAATGTTGTACAAGTTACAGCCGATCAAGCGTATGATATGCGCGCCCCGTACATACATAAAAACGCATTCGACGTGGAATCCATAACCCCCGTGATCAATGAGTTAATAGACAAAAAAAATAGTCCTTTCTTACTTTTCGCCTTCATTTGCTAAACCATTAGCTTAAAAATAATATTTCTAAATCAGATAAATATCACGGATGTAAGAAAAAAGAGGCGAATCACGTTGAAGTATGACCTAAAGCTATTAAATTTCTACAGTAGTCCTAAATTGTGATGGTTTCAGAGTTAAATTATAGACATTTAAGTACAAATATTTAAAAATCAGAAGCGTATAACCGTTTTATTAATTAAATCTAGTCGAAATAATTATGAAGATCAGACTCACCGAATCCAGTTCTCCCAGCTAGGCATTATTCCTACCTTTGCGTCGTTATGAGCTCTCTTCTACTGGCAATATGCTAAACAAAAAATATATATATATCTTTGTATATTATGATACATAATGGGATATTTTTAACTGTTAGTCTTACCTTTGCATGTAGTCTCCATGAGCTGATTCTGCGACACTCCAAGAAGTTCATCTCCATCAAAAACTATTAAAGCACTACACAAAAATCACGCACTTCACAAACACCACACACGTCACATTCCGAAGCGAAAATAACGTTTTATATTAAATTTTATCATAAATCAATAACAAAAGAATATTTATCTATTTAAAAGAAAACTGTTTTTTCCTTAGTAACCGTTTATTTAGCTCGTGTATTTAAAAAATATATGTATAAATTATTTTTTTTAAAAGCGATTGTATTGTGATTGTGCTCATGCGAGTAGAGTTCATCTAACAGTGAGTAACTCATATATAAAAATAATATATTTACGCACTAGACGAAAATTTGTTCAGAAATAGTCGGAAAAAATAATCAACATGTCCTTTTGTTTTTAATAATCGATACATCAACTGTTCGCATCCGATCGCACGAATTGTGACAATAACAATCGGACGAGGTTATGGTCAATTCTTATTTAATTCACGTTCAGATCGGGTGCTAGTGGCACCTCCTGTAGCACACACGTCACCGAATTGGCCTGGATACCGGCCTGGATTCTTATAGCACCGTAGAATTTACGAAACAGTGATTGTGCACAACCGCTATTTCCGCCACGTCAAATAACAACACGCGACAACACTCGACTCAATATTGGTGAATAAAATTATTGTGTGCGAAATCAAATAATAAGAAAATTGGTGGAATCATTGAGATTTTCGTCTGACAAGTTCGTCCAAAAATCATTTAATGGTAAATAAATCTTTGTATTTTTTTCAAGTGATAATCACTAGTACTAGGTTTTCAGAAGCACTTGCTTAGTTGCCTACTAGATTAGTTGTTGCAGAAAAGAGTCCTTATTAGTTTTAGGAAAATATTGCAAAATAATTACTTTCGAGTTATAATGTTATATTGGAACAAAATTCACGTCCAACGACAAGGGAGTTGGCAGAGAGACTCAATACGTCACAATCTACAGTTTATCGCTACCTGGAAAATTGGAGAAAGTCAGAAAGTTAGGCATATGGATACCACACAATCTCATTGACCTTAATAAGGCAGACCGAATGTCTATGGTCACAATTCTCCTTTCATGGCATAAGATTGAGTCTTTTTAGACAGTAAATTACAGGCGATGAAAAATGGATCACCTATGAATATATTGTCCTTCAAAAGACAATAGTTGAATAAGGATCGATCAACTCTACTGGACCCTAAACTCATTATTCATGGCAAGAAATCTTACGTACCTAATTACTGCTGATACATAGATTCAGCAGCTGCAAAGAGTTCATGAAAAACTACTGGAAAAGTGTCCTGCACTCGTCAAGCGGAAAGGCGTTATCATGTTACACGATTACACCAGACCACACACGGCAAAAGTGACTCAAGAAAAAATTCTGGAGCTCAACTAGTCTGTTTTGCTACATTCACCCTATTCCCCAGATCTTGCTCCTAAGGACTACCACCTTTCCTGTTCCTTACAGAATCTTTTGAATAGAAAAATTCGATACTTTCTTTTAGTCCAAACCCACCAAATTTTATAAGGGAATCGATAAGTTATTAATAAGATGGGATAAGGTTATATTCAACAGTGGATTATAAATAATAGACTGATATCATTTTGTATTTTTTTTAAAGCAAAATAATAATTTGACTGTATAATTGAGAAGCTTTCGTAAAAACTTTAATTGGAAGTGATTATTTGACAAAAAAATATATTAAAGATGATTTTAAAAAAATAATTTAATCAAATTTAAAGATAAATACTGCCAAATAAATTTATTTGCACGGGAATTATTTGTGTTTTAAAGTAATTACGATACGGAAATGATCTATCACAAACAACTTTAATGATAGCAAATATTAGCTAAATATTAGTTTTAAATTTAACCTTGTTTTATAATACGTTCGTTAATAAACATAAATATTTTATTCAACTATTAGCAAAGAAATAATTATCCAACCTGTTTTTATTGGTTTTCTAAGAGTAAATGTATTAGATGTAGTAAAAAGTCTTAGTTTTAGAAACAGTTGTTTTTAGTCCTTTGCGAGTCAAGACGTGATATTTCATTGTGTGCCTGTCGAGACACGTCTCCGCCTGTGTTCAATACAAAAAAAAAATTACTCGACCCAGGTCGCAATGGTCGAATTTGTTCCTTCAGAAGACCATTTGCAAAACTGCATGCTCTTTCAGTTTCACTCCAAGAAAAACGCAACCATCGCTACAAGAAATATTAGCGACATTTATGGACACGTATTAGATGTTAGAAAATGTCAACGCTGGTACAAAAAATTAAAATCCGGAAATTTTGACCTAAAAGATGAGCCTCGAAGTGGACGACCCTGCACAGTAAATAAAACCGTGATAAAATCTGAAATTGAAAAAACCCAACTATAACCATCAAAGAACTGTCAAATATAACCGGCACAAAGTGGTCCATCACTCAGAAGTGTCTGAAAAAATGGGAAAGATTCAAAAAGAAGGAGTTTTAGTAGAAAATCTTTCTCCTCCACGATAATGCGCGTCCCCATGTCACAGATATGTCCCTGAAAAAAATGGATGACTTGGGTTTTTGACAACTTTACTGCATCCTGCTTACTCACCTGACTTAGCCCCTTCAGATTACCATTTGTTTCGTTCTATAAAACACTTTTTTTTAAAAATAATCATTCTAAACAGAAATATTTAATGGTAAATTTTTTTTGTAAAAATAAATTATTAAATGTATAAAAAATGAATTTGAATTTTATTGAAAAAATACGACAAGACTTTTTACCACACCTAATACTTATGTAAACATCTTTGAGTTTGCTGTGCATTTAAATCATTCTGGTTCTTTCTAAAAAAAGTTTGCCGACCCCTGTCACAATGCACCAACAATGCTTTCGATCAAACATCAAAACTATCTCAATGCGGATTCTTTTATAAATTGTCTGCTTTCAGTCAAACTTTTTCAGTACATTTTCTGTTATAGTGTTGATACGCTTGTCCTTGACATATCTTGACATTACCAGCCATATTGGATCCTCGCTTTATTGTTAGCCGTTGAAAATCTTTTGCGTGTGCACTCGATGATTTTTTACATGATGAATAAAATAGGAAAATACTTCAGCCTCCGTATTCGACTTATTTTTACACCCAATGATAAAATACGACGTATTTACTATATTTAGAAAATAAAGCGAAATGTCATTCCATGAATAATTCCGGAAATATATTTGTATTTCCACAGGAAAAAGATGAAAAATGTTGATTCGATAAATACTGATATTCAGGTCCTACCAAAAGGAGGAGATAGAAGGGGCTACAGCCCCGGGCGTCACAATATTAGGGTCCTCAACTTGTAGCTCAATATGTAGGATTCACTTATTTTGCTAATTTTAAAGCGCCCACAGCTTCTGTAAAATAATTTAATTCAGTCTAAAAATATTAAAACCCATGTTTTTTTTATTTTTGTTTAAAAATTTATCTAAAATATTGAAAGACCTCTAACTCATTATTTCTCTTCTCTCATTTTATATTAACGTTAACCAAAAAATTATCATTTCGATGACGCATTAAATCTAATCGTTAAACTAATATGCAGATTTTAGATTATTAATATGTTTAAATACCTCAGCTATATACCAGTTATGATATTCTCTATATGAGACACTATTTGAGTAGAGAAATAGGACACACAACGGTATGGCGTGATCCATTAGCGGCGGTTGAAAACGTGAAAGCTTCCTCACGTGCCTTCCAACTTTCGAGTTGCTCTCTTTGAAGCTCATTCGACAGAGGCTTCATTGCTCTTGTGCCATCCGTGAAACGGATTATATAACTGCAGACACTCAATATTCTATCTTGCGCTGAAAAAAAAGTGGGACGTCAGATTTAAAAAAGAAAAGCGGCGCGGAAAGCCCTCGACATTTTCATTTTAAGAAATCGTTTGTGTATCGACGCCGAAGCCCGAGATGAATACAACATCATTAGAGATGGAAACTACATTGTTAAACGCCGCGAAAAATTCTATTCCGATTCTATGATAACGGCCAATATGGGGCATCCTTTGATCGAGCTCACAATGAAATGATGTAGCAAATATTTTATGGCTTGATGTATAGAAAATTGTTATTTGCGGCTGAAAGGGACGCTGAAAATTGATCAGAATTTCCACGGCTGCATTTCGTGTCCACTCCCCTTCTATATATCACGTTTAATTTCGCAATAAAAAAAAAAGAGGTGGGAACAAAAACACATTCACAGCATCCGCACCGGTTCCGCTTCTTAGGGTCTGTAACACGTTGAATTAAACATTTCGCGTCAAAGCGAATTAATCATCTTAAGTGAAATGCTAATGTGAAGTGCTTATGGCAAATACATGGGTTTGGGTTAGGCGCTATCAGCCAGACATGTTGACACACCATTCGCAGATACATCGTGAAATTTATCTTGTTTCAAGGGGAACCGCGGCGGGAAGGGCGCGGGGCTAGGGTGTCGGAGGGGGGTTTGGCATCTGCAATATTGTGTCGGTTTTCTTTGTCGACTGGCCGGATTATGGCCCGTTTATGACGTGTATTAACGACGATCTCGGTTTATGGCCACGGCCTGTACCGTCGAGGAGTTGTATGAAAAATTTAATGTCGGCCATTTACGCTAGTTTGTCTCCGGCCGACCGTCTCTTATCGATCTGTCGACGATAAGTCACGAAATAATAAAGAAAATGTTTTCTAATTTAATTTAAATAACTTGAGATAACAAGGTTCACTCAAATTGCCGGGTAAATAAATGTAAACCATACAAATTCAGACTAGGACACTATGAATAATTATTAGTAGATTTTTTTTCTCATCTTATAACAAAAAATAAAACTCATATTGCATAAGAATTGCTATCAAAATCATCAAAGTATTTATATTTTTAGCGTCAATAAATTTCGCGAGTTTTCCTGACCGAATTTTCATGCCCATGTTTTTATTCATCTATAAAGTAAACCGAAAAGTGATTATATTACCTTAAAGCTCCATTTATAGTCTACAGTTTCTATTTTTTTTAGACGATTTTTATGCTATTTTTATTCGATGAAGGATTAACCACTTCTGTGGTCAACCTCTTAGAAAAAAAGTGGGTAATTGTTCTCGAAAGATCAAATTAAGACACGTGTCACTCAATGCGCGCGATGCGTTCTCTAGACTGATGGGGGAATGACCCGAGCTGGATTCAGGCAAATCAGTATAAAAAGTTTCGTGTACGATGTGCCCGAATTCAGTTCGGGCAAATCACTGTGTCAGCAAAATACCTACCCGAGTTGTATTCGGGCAAATCACACAAGTGGTTAATAAGCCGAATTAAGAATTAAATGATATACTAAGATCAGGAAGACCTGACCCTCGTAAAACCATAAAGGAATTTATCATAAGATCTCGGCTGTTCCTTGTCAACAGTACAAGAAAATTGAAAATGGATTAATAAAATAAGAGACAAGGGATTTTAATAGCAACGTTGCAATGAGGCTGATTCGTTTCTGGGAATAATTGTTATTGGCAATGAAAAGTGGATGATATACACTAATCCAATGAGAAAAAACAATGACTTTCTTCAAATCGAGTACCAGTTTTTACCACTCGACCATCATTAACCTTGAAAAAGATACTTCTTTGTGATTAGTGGAATATTTTGGGCATAATTCATTATGCATTTGGTAAATAACCAAAGCAAAGCAACATGACGAAGCAAAACCACTCACTTCACACAGTAAAAAATCCTTCATCACACAGAAAAAAATCAGGGAGTTAAATTTAGAAGTACTGCAGCATCCACCTAAATTACTTAATATTGCGACTTCAGATTATCATCTTAACAAATATTTAAAGGATTAAGTTATAAATAAAATGTATACTTCAATAGAAGACGTGAACAATATTTCATTCAATTTTTTGATAAAAAAAAAACCTCAATAATTTTACAAGAGAGGAATCAAAGAATTACCAGAACTATGAAGATAAATTATAAAGAATAATGGAACAATATCACATAAATAAGTAACCAAATGGGATCCAAATTGATCTGGTGATTTGGTTTATTGTTGAAAAATATCTCTATAATATCTCTATTTAAAAAAAATATGTTTTATATTAAATTTTTGTATTGTATTGGGTTGTTCGGAAAGTCATTTCGCTTTTTTCCAATAGAGGACTTAATTGTATTTTTTCACAGCCAACTTCACACTTAATCATTATATATTTTGATAGCTGATAAAGCAAGGCTTGCTCGTGAAAAAGTTCGATTGATTCTACGTAGTAGTTTTTGGTTGGTACCCTTTCAAATATGGAAAGTGAAAAGCAGCATTTTCGGCATATTTTACTTTTTTACTATCGAAAACGTAAAAATGTTGTTTAAGCAAGAAAAAAAATATCCAATGTGTATGGAGAAGATGTATTGACAATATCAAAAACGTCAGTGCCAAAACTGGTTTGCAAAATTTCGATCCGGAAATTTTGATGTTGAAGATGCAACACGTTCTGGAAAGCCAATAGAAGCTGATGAAGTCACAATAAAGGCATTAATTTATGCAAACCGGCGAATAACAACTCGTAAGATCGCTGAGAGATTAAATTGATCGAATTCGATCTTCATAATCATTTAAAACGCCCGAGTATAATCTCAAAGTTTGAGATATGGGTTCCTCATGTTCCTCATTTGCTGATCAAATCAATTTCTTTGACACCTGATGAGGTCAAATTTGATCTTGTTGATTTTTTTAAATTATTTCAAAAATATAAAACCCATTAAAATGTCGCGTAAACTAACTGAAAAAGAAATAAAAAACGTTGAAAAAAGATGAAGAAATCATAAAATATTTGGATAATTTGAACTATCATTTGAATATTTCTCAAGACGAGGATTCGGACTCTGAAGTGTCACCTCAACTTAAGAGGGACAAACGTCGTCAAACAATAAACCCGATTTAATGTTTATTTTCGTGGAATGCTTCCGAAAATCTCTCAAACGTTATAATTTTTTTTCCAGCTTATTAGACATGATCGCATTAAATGCATATCATCTTAATAATATTAACTCATTCCTGGGACGTTATAACTCACTAATCAAAGGATTAGGTACAAGTTTTCTTAAAAGAAAAAGAAAAAAATATTATCGCACATAAGAAATATTTAAAAGTCATCTTTATTGAGATCAATTAAAATTTTTATTATTTTCATAGAATTTATATATCAAAAAAATCGGACATTACTCTGGAATTTACTCTAATACTGAAACTAATTAAAAATACTATGCATCAATGATTTTTAATGGATTTAAGAAAGCCGCACAGATTTTCAAACAGCCAATTAACCACACAAGTCAACCGTTAATTGCAGTTTAATGTATTATTAAAAAATAATTGATTATTAAATTAAAAATAAATACGTATATGATAATTTATTTTTTAATCTCATTTCTGATATTATACATAGATTTCGTATACAATTACATAATTTATATATACACAATAAATGTGAATGTCAACAGCAGACATCAGACACTGAGTTATTGTTGATTTCTTCTGTATATTCGAATGCAAATGAGGGAGGAACAAATTCGCAAATAAATTCTCTGTGATCCGACATAGAAAATTGTCCCAAAAAAAATCGAATTCCGTTAGGTACGAGATAAAAAATCTCGAGATTTTATCAAATGATTAAAAACTATAATTCAAGCCATCTCTGCGTTTGAAGTACAAAAGATGATTCTCGCATAAAATCAATTTAGTAATTTATAAATTAGTTTAAAATATTTGATTATTTCCGAGCTTGTTTAGATGCAGATTTTCGTCCACGTGTAACTTTTCGCGAGCTGCTTCTGAGTCTTTTTCTTGATAAATCGCCAGAAGGTTTTCTTGCCCTTCTCTTCCTTATTGGATTGTTACTCTCTGCATCGTTGGTCGATGTTTTTTCGTTCTCAGTTTCGATGCTTGATGTATTTTCGTTCTCAGTTTCGATGCTTGGTGTATTTGTGTTCTCAGTTTCGTTGCTTGATGTTTTTTCTTCCGGTATCGGATCAATAGTATCCATGTTGTCGAAATATGATAATCAACGATATTATAATTATTTAAATATTATAGAGAAAATAGCACGTCTGCACTATTCGAACGATTTGTAGCTACTGAAGAAAAACAATTGAATTCATATATTTCTTTGTTTTTTTTTCAAATTCAAATTTTTCTTGTATTATATTAAAAGGTTTGAATATCTTTATTTATTTGAATACGGTGGATGGATGGCATAACAGAAATATTCCAAAACGCCATTCATCCATATAAAAAATTTATAAAGATTCTAAAAACTCTAAAGATGCAAGGAGAAAACGCCTCTCACACTAATATTCCCCCGATTGTCGATCCATGACACAGGTTTTTTTTTTAAATATGATTTCAGTTGGATTACAATTTATATAACTTTTTTTATTAATATATTTATTCAACGAAGGATAGATGGCATAAAATTAATTATTAGGTTGTGTCATAAATGACTTGCTGTTGAATGAATTGCAACTTATCGATCCCCTCCTCATAAAATTTGGTGGATTTGGACAGAAAGTATCGAGGGCCTGATTGAATTGCTCATCGTTAATGATTTTTTTCTATTCAAAAGATTCTGCGAGGAACAGAAAAGGTGATAATCCGTAGAAGCAAGATCTGAGAAATAAAGTGGATTTGGCAAAAGAGACCAATTGAGCTCCAGAATTTTTTTCTTGAGTCACTTTTGCCGTGTGATGTCTGGTGTAATCGTGTAACAGGATAACTCCTTTCTGTGTAGGACGCTTTTCCTGTAGTTTTTCATGAACTCTTTCCAGCTGCTGAACATATGTATCGGCAATAATCGTTTCGTTGTGCTTCATCAGCTCGTTGTGGATTACTCCTAGACGATCCCAACATTCACACAATAAAGTATTCTTGACATGAATATTGGCTGTAGGGTCTGGTAAGGGTAGTTAATTCTTACCCAACCATTGTCTTGTGCGGACAATATTTTTATAGATGATCTATTTTTCATCGCCTGTTATTGTTCGGTATAAAAAAGGCTCGATTTTATGCCGCGAGAGGAGACTTTTGACAATAGACATCCGGTTACTGAAGTTATGTGATACCCATATGCCTAACTTGCTGACTTTCCGCAAATTTTCCAGGAGGCGATTAACTGTAGATTGTGACGTATTGAGTCTCCATGCCAACTCCCTTATCGTTGGCTTATAAATTAGCTGTCACAGTTTAAATCTGCTTAAGTGTTATGGCTTGTCTTAGTTACTATTCATCTGTAATCTTCTTTTTTTTGTTGTTTTTCAAAATTTATTTAGAGTAAATAATATTTTACAGAGAAATAAATTATATTTAAACATTTTAATCTTCATAGAACGTTCTGTAATAAAATTTCACGGCAGCTTGTAGCCTGAAAGATATACCTTTGTATTATGCAACAGCTGCGATGGCGGAAGATAACCCGTTCCACTCTCGCTCTCCTTTTATTCTCAAGTCAAAGCCACCGGTGCGAGAGACATAAAAAAGGAGAAAAACTAATAGGAAACCAATCGATGGGAAACAGGACATATATTCATGTCACAATATTTTTATGATGTTATCAATCGTCGGCAATGGGATGTGATAGCGTAGAGTGATTGCGGCCGGACAGATGTTCAACGGAAAAATCTTTGAGAGAAATTTTCCATTTTCCATCCCTCTCTATTCATGTCGGAGAAAGTTGCCAACAACAGCAATAAAGGATAGATATTCGCCTTTGGAGAAAGTTTTTTTTTCCGCAATAATAGTTCCATTATGAACGATGACACCGTAACAAGTATGGGGCGAGCAGATAACAGACGTGATGGTGCACAATGAAAGAAAATTAATATCCAATGGAAAGACAATGCGTATTGTTGGGCCCAACACGCAATCTAGCGATTTCAGCGCCGTGTTGTGCGAGGGAGACGTGAAAAAATACATTCAGTCCATAAACTATGACATAAATATAAATATTTCGACGGATCGCAACGCTTCAAGGTCAGACGTGCAAAAAATAAATTAATTTAACTCGATTAGCCATTCATTGATAGACCGCAAAAATTAATAACACACATTTTCATAATAGAAGTCTTGAATTAAATACGTAATTTCGCTGTTAAAAAATTCTATAACAGAGCGGCTTGTGTTTTTTTTTATTTAATTAAAATTTTCCATCTGTTGACATTAAAATTCGGTTACATGGCAATTTTTATTAAATAAACTTCTAGTTTCGTATAATCGTAATTTAATTATAATGTTTTTTTTATATATATAAATACGTACAAGTCGAGGCACGGTGCCTGTAAACTTTCAGACTTAATTAAATACAGAGCAAAAAATAATGATACTGCATATATTGTACTGAGATAAACACAAGTAATTATTTAAAATTAATATTGTAGTCATAATTAATCTTATGAGATTTATTTTAGCAGTATTTGAATATTCAATATATATGCTAGTTTCAGTGGAAAAATAATGCTTTAAATTTTCGTTTATTCCAAATGCTATTTCATTAAATTAGTGTAAGTCAATCCATCTGATAGACTTTTATTATTACGTCGATTCTATTGGGATGTTGATTAGATTTATATTTCAAATTCTGCGTCACGAAGAGCTTTTCCTCAATTTTCCAATGATGTAGAAACGATATCGTTTTGTAAGAATAAGATAAATATCGATAATTAATTTAGTGACATCTTAAAGTTCAAGATTCAATGTTGATCTAATGCTACTATTTAATAAAAATATATTTTAATGACCATCGTCAATCGGCTAAAAGAGATTTGAGGTTTAATAAAGAGTTATTTTAGAGCTCAAAAAAATTCAAGATAAGGTTAGGTTGTCTTAATAAGATAGGTTTCAAAATTAGTTTAGTTTACACATGGAAAGCTTAATATTTTAGCAATCCAAAAAAATCCAAGGTAAGCTTAGGTTTTCCAATATGTTAGTTTAGATTTCATTGAAAAAGTCTATGATTTATGGGATCAAAAAAACCACAGGTTAAGTTAGATTGCCAAAAAAAGAGTTAGATTAAACTGGGAGAAACTGGTTGCCCAAAAAGAGCGAGGTTATACGTAGAAAGCTCATTATTTTAGGGTTCCAAAAAAATCCAAGATTAGGTTAGGTTGCCTAAGAAGGGTTAAAATTGAGAAAATAGTTTAGTTTACTTTTAAAGCTTACTATTTAGCTATCCATAAAAATTCATAAAAGGTAAGCTTGGGTACCTGAAAAATAGCGATGTTACATTTAGTTAGGTTACACAAAGAAAGCCCATTATTTTGGGGATCTAAAAATTTAAGATTAGGTTAGGTTGCCTAGGAAGGGATAGGTTTTAAAAAATAGTTAAGTTTACACTTGGAAAGCTTACTATTTCAGCTATCCAATAAACTCCAAGTCAAGCTTAGGTTGCCTGAAAATGCGGGGGGGTTACATTAAGTTAGGTTACACGGAGAAAGTCCATTATTTTAAAGTTCCAAAAAAATTCGAGGTTAGTTTAGGTTAAGCTGAGAGAGGTAATATAACAAAATTCCAAAACTAGTCGAGGTTTCCCAAAAAGAGCGAGGTTATACGTAGAAAGCTCATTATTTTACGGATCCAAAAAAATCCAAGGTTAGGTTGCCTAAGAAGGGTTAAATTGAGAAAATAGTTTAGTATACTTTTAAAGCTTACTATTTAGCTATCCATAAAAATCCAAGGTAAGCTTGGGTTGCCTGAAAAATAGTGAGTTACATTTAGTTAGGTTACACGAAGAAAGACCATTATGTTAAGGATATAAAACAAATTCGAGGCTAGGTTAGGTTTCCTAAGAAAAATTAGCTTAATTCATACTTGGCAAACTTATTATTTCAGAGATCCAAAAAAAATCAAAGCTTTGGTTAGATTTCCCAAAATGGATTAGGTTAAAAAATTGATTGGATTGTACCGGAAAAGCTTATTATTTTCGGGGTCTAATAAAATTATAAGGTTACGTTACGTTTTTCAAATGAGGCTTTTTTTTATTCAGTAAAATAGTTTAAAGATAAATGCAAAAGCATTTAAATAAAGAGCTCTATGTAATATTAAAGTTAGAAAAAATAAACTAATAAGAAATAAATCTCTATAATAATGTTTGGAGTTATGGTGTAGCTATATATTATTTTAAATTTCTTTGCTATAACAGCATTTACTATTTAATGAGTAACAGTTGTGCTATCGATATCTTAATCTCAGAATCCACATTTCCGAAATAATTAACGAGCATAACAGAAATGTTACAATCACATTAATTCCGCCAACTAATTCATTACATGCTTAAAGAATTCCGAAATAAATCTATTGTGTCAAAACTTTAGGAGAAAATGTAAAGCCAAGCTCAAAGTAAATCACTTTGGTATTGTATACACATTATAAAATATTCTTTGTTACAGCAGAGACAACACGCAAAAAAATATATACACGTACAACCAACAATTATTATTTAACTAGCAACTTTTCAGTGGCTGAAAGTCATTCTTTGTAACCATTCTGATAAAACAACAAAAGACGTCGCTTCGCGTATATATATATTTATATATTTGGACATATTAAATTATAAGTTGAAACGTTAAGAGATTGCCAAAGCAGATACTCACACCCCGATGATTTTGCGAATCTGAAACTCCTCCGTCCCCGATCGCGAATTTAGTCTCTTAATTTTAACGACATATTTCCATTTTTACAGCTCGGAATGAGTTTGCGTGTAAACTTTTCATGGCCCTCAAGCATTATTAAAAAGATGTGAAAAAGCAGAAGATGGCGCCAATATAATTTTTATGCCTGCGACTTTGACTTTTATGCGTCGCTGGAGAAAAATTTCGCAAACAGTGTCTGCTTAAAATTTCACATAAAATAAGACCCTGACGACTTGTACCAAATAATGTATGAGCCATCCAAAATGGGATGCAAGTGATGCCATGAAATATGTATAAGTGGCCAAATTCAATTATTTCAACCATGACATGGCGAAATAATGTAATTGCCATTGTGTTATATGGATATATTAACATATAGTATATTATTATTTTTCCATTCTATAATTACTTTATTACATGACACTATATAAAATAATTTCCATAACTATTTTCAATTACTTTCTATCTCTCCTGAGGCTATTCAATGTGACTTTAAAAAAAAAACTTGACAACAAAGCAATGCACATGTTGCTCGGCTCTCCTTTTGTATTCTGGGATAGTATTTACTGACGTCCAAAAGCCATTTCATTCGATTTGTCAATGCACTTTAAATGCATCTGTATTTTGGACAGTGGAAATGCGGACAGAAATGTTTTTTCAGGTTTTTTTTGTATTTATTCTATGGTAAACCGATGCTCAGACTCAGCCAAAGATCACTCCATTTATATAGGAGGTTTAATATTATTACTAAAAATGCCTGAAAAAAAACTCTGGGAGTCATGTCCTACGTATACGAAGACTGAAGTATTATAACCATATGTTTTTATAAAAAATATTTTGTTATAAAATACAATTACATACACATCTTTAAGCCATCTAAAACTCGTTAAATATCGCGAAATTTTTTAGGGCTCTTAAATCCTTATATTTAAATCCCCATTGTTTGATGTACTTCTTCAATAAAGTGTTAAAAACAGTCAGTGCGATGTTGCGATTAATACGAGTGATAATTTCATTCTCATCACTTACATCCCCATTTTCTTTTCCTCTTAGTTGAGATTGGAATGTCTTATGATTTTTTTTATATTCCTTTCACATATAAAACATAATTTCCATCATTATTAGAGACTTTTTCCCATCGTCTTCATAGTTTTTAAATTTCTTTTATCGAAAAACAACTCGTTCATGTGATTTTGGGCTTATATTTCGAAAACGTTTTATTCTTAAAGCATGCTCCATGGACCTGAAGAGAAAGTAATCGGCGGAATATGAAAGGTGTAGCAGAATGTTCCAGTTTAACTCCTAAATTTGTTCTTGCCTTATGGACATGATTTTTATTTTCTGATTTAATCATTCAAATTGTTGCCAGTAAACATCTACAGTAATTGTATCACCCAGTTTTAATAATTCATTAATGAATTATTCCTCTTACATCCCACCAAATACACTTTTCAGAATATTGAAACAGGCTTAAGCGTTTAGACGCCACGGCGTGCAGGCACGAGAAACCGGCTAACCAACAGCGCTACGGCAAACGCTACTACGAATTTATTTATGAAATAAATATAATATTTTTAAATGA
This sequence comes from Philopotamus ludificatus, assembly GCA_022495035.1. Classification (NCBI taxonomy): domain Eukaryota; kingdom Metazoa; phylum Arthropoda; class Insecta; order Trichoptera; family Philopotamidae; genus Philopotamus; species Philopotamus ludificatus. The sequence goes on along the minus strand of JAGXCT010035484.1, from coordinate 31,371 downwards.
AAATTAATGCAGAGACATTATTTGAAGGCAATGTGATTGTTAGAAGTGTCAAATGTTTAGCTGTTTCATTTTATTTGAAGTTATACGGCGTACGGTAAAAATCCATATAATTGGCTTGGCGATTAAAGGGTTAAAGGTTGAAACGGGATATTGATTTAGAGAAAATTGCATGTGTTTCTCTGTTCTATTTTGTTATCTTCAGATAGTTGAACGTCATTCATCAATTCCTTCAAGATACAAGATTGCTTTCGATCCGTCTAATATTTCAGATATTTCACATGTTTTGCACTCACACACGTCTGTTAATATTTTCTTCCACGATTGAATAAGTGTTACTGACATTATTTTGGTACTAAGTTATTCCTTGTATCATTAAATATAATTAAATCAAATCTTCATATTCGTTACGAACGGTTTTAAGAAGAGCAGTGCTGTAATTTCAATTCATTACAGAAATAATCTTTTAATTAATCAATTGATTGAATTAAACTTAATTTGTTTAAACATAATCTGTTTTCAATGCTTTATTTAATGCAGAAATGCTTTCTGTGGTAGCTTCCTACTTTTCAAAAAAGCTTTAACTTCTAGAACCCACTCAGTTTTGAACCAAACTTTAAAGATCTTTCGGGCCAATAATTAACAAGAAGATGTCTTATTTCTGTCCCTTGAAATGATTTCGGAGTTTTAGCTTATAAAATCAAGATTTGGTACCAACGCCATATTCTTCGAATAGCTTCGATTTGTAATATTTTTCGAATCGAAGACGAATAATCAGAAGTGGACTGAACACCTTCTTGATAGTAGTGGTAATTAAGGTTTAATAAAAAAAGCTGCTTAGACGTCTAACATATCCTTCGTCAGTTTTAGTTTATCTTACAATAAAAATTTGAAAGACATGCAATTAATTAAAGTTTATTGTTTCTAATTTTCACACAATTTTACATCAAATTTTATTTTTTTAAATGGCCAGTTTTTTATTCCAAAATATAGATTTTTTTTCTACTATTAATTTAAATGAATATATTCTGTGCGCTGCTACAAATAAAATAAATACATGTAATTATTATACAGTAGTACCTTGATATACGTCCTTAATCCATTCCTGATTATCGGACTTATACCGCCGAGAGAACATATCCTCCACTAAAAACCTCTTATCAAGGAATCCTTCTGGTTGCAAATTCCTTCAAACTAAATTCATTGTTATGTAGGAATCTTAGTGAAAGAAATGCAATGAACGATAGTAAAGTGTTAAAAATCTCTCAGGGTTATTTGTATGACATAAGTTAATTCAAAACACCTCAGGAATTATCGGGTTTAATTATTTTTCAGGTCGAATTCCAAACAAAAGTCGTATACCAAAAAAAACTACATTCAAGTAGGATGTATATCAAGTCTGACTTATTCCAATCCGCATTGAGTCTTTAAAAGTATCCCTTAGGTATGATAATAAGTTCTCAAATATATATGATTAGATAAAAGCTTATTTTTTAAACAAAAATGGTAATAGATATTGATTAATAAATACCATAACATATTTTTCGATTTAATTTAAACTATTTATGATGAAGGAAAAAGTAATTAGTGAAAAAATGACATTAAAATTATATGAATTTACTCAATATTTTTATCCAGATATATATTTACATTCATGAAGATCCATTTCCGTCTCAAAATTTGTAAACCAAAATAATGTTAGGCAACAATTGGCGTTACATGATTTCTAAATTGGGATCATATGTATATTAGTATTCGTGACGTTATATATTCGTGTGAAAAACATATTTCGCAATAAATAAGGACCGTCGAATCATATTATTTGCAAACCAAATTCTTGGGACCTATAAATACCAGATAATTAATAACAGGGAACAATCCTAAAATATCTTCCGGGATATTCATGTAAATTCCATTCCCGCCGAAAACGAACGACCTCCATTTAACAAATTTACCTTAATTTAAATATACGGATATATTGCCAAAATTGTCCATTTCACAATGACACACAAAAGGGCGGTGAGCGGAGGCTGTGTAATAATTTGCTACGGCAACATTAGAGAATTCCTCATATCTGCCATACGTCACGGGATCTTTGGCATGGCAACCCACACCCACCCCCCGGGGCTCTCCCGGGGCAAATATTTGGCCGTTGGTGTATCGGTTTGAAATTGATTTACGCAAAACCCGAAAACCGCAAGCCGTTCAGTGCATGGCAACCCTCAGCCCGGGAAAATGAGCGAAATCAATTTTCATCAACCACCCCCGGGCGGGCGCCATGTGTGAAAATTTGATAAAACGATATTAAATAAGTGCGCGGGAAATTTAATTACGAACTTGGCGCGAAAATTTTCATATTCGAGACGATTTAATTGCTCGGCCGCGTTGTATCCGGTTTCGATGGGAACGCGGTCTGGGATCGTTTGAACACACTTACAAATTTTGAGGATGGGTTAGTTCGAGAAGAGCCCTAATATAATAAAGTCATCAGCCTTGTTAATACGAAAATAAATATAATATATTTAATTTTTTATATATTAAAAAGTTTGACAACCACTGTCGTGCGAGAATTTATGTTCGAAAGTAATCTCATTTAAAGTTACTATTCAAAACGCACATATGTATATTGTTCTTGATATTTCGATTATAACTTTTTAAATTAATTACATTTTAAATTATTATGAACAGGATTTCTCAAAAGTTTCCCATGACGCTATAAATTTATTAACTTTGATTAGAATATTTAGTAGATGTAGAAGAAGTCAGTACTTCGTGATTAATAAGAGTTTATTTAAAAAAATCAACCAAAAATTGTTCAAAATTCTAATTAAGCTTTTACTTAAGAAATAAAGAAATTCACGATTACAACTCTTTTATTATATATATTTTTTATTATGGAAAAAACAATTCCTGAAGTACCTGATTTAAAATCCATCTTCTGGGATCCTTCTCTTCTATAAAAATATTTATTTTACGTCATTTCGTTGTCCTTTAATCTTATCTTCTCCTTCTTCGTTTTTCCTTCATTTTTCTCTTCATGTCTGCAGTAGGTGATAATTTGATTCACGAATAATGTGTCTAAACTATTGTGAAGCATACTGAGGACGATCATTTTTCGAAAGGAAAAGTAAATCTTTAAAGAAACCTACATTCTAGAAAAAGTATCAAATTTTTAAAGTATAAAATCCCTTCTTTTATCTCTACAGCTCCTGGCACTGCTTACGAATTTCTCTAAAGAGTTTTAAATTAATTCCTTCTTCATATGTTTGCATCCTTTTAATTCCTAATTTATCTCGACAAATTTGAGTTTGGTTATAAATCTTCTGTCTAACCTTATGTATCTGTAGTTAAGTAATTAATCGTAACCTCACTTTGCTTTATTTTTTCCTTAAAAAAAACGTTTTGAAATTAGTATTTGCATTCAGGGCTTTCTCTGACGTTTTCTTATTCCCAGATATAAAAAAGTGATAGTATAGGGGTCTACGTTTGGACTTATTTTGGTTTTTCTCCATAAAAGGTTATATTTGGCAGCTGGAAAAATTTTAGACCTCTCAACTCGATGCAATTACGAATATTGTTGAGCCACAACAGCTTTTTTCTTCTCAGCTACCTTTTGCCTTCCACTTTTCTTTCCATGTTGGTTTGTATAAGACGATACTTTAATCTACGAAAATATTTTTTGATATCCAGAAGTAACATCACATTTTATATCCAAGATGCTCGCTTATCTTATATATAATTTTATCGACTAAAATTTTTATACTGAACCATTAGTGTTAAGAATTTTGCTAAATGTTGCTTATTATTTATATAAAAGAGGATTTCTTCTAACAAATTCTTTAGTTGATAGCCAGTAGTTGGATTAAACAGAGTCCCTACAAATTTTTAAAATGTAAATATGAATGTGCACGTATTTGGCACCTTACTTTATATTTTTTTATTAAAACCTTAATGCAACAGTGGCTATAGATTGCATCAGTATTCTGAATAGTCAAAGGTAATTTGCTTAAGCCAGATCAATGGGAATTTATCAACAGCTGGTGAAGAAAGAGCGAGCCATGCTTTGACCACCCATGATGCTATGCTGAATGCCATACTTAACCGTTTAGAAGCCACGGCGTGCAGGCACGCAAAACCGGCTATCCAACAGCGCCACGGCAAACGCTACTACGAATTTATTTATAAATAAATATAATATGTTTTAATGAAATTTAATGCAGAGACATCTTTTGAAGGCAATGTCATTGTTAGAATGTCGATATGTATAGCCGTTTCATTTTATTTGAAGTTTTTACGGCGTACGATAAAAATCTATATAATTGGCTTGGCGATTAAAGGGTTAAAATACCCTAGGGCATAACTCAAAAATGCTTTATTTAGATAGAGCACGAAGTCCATTTTCTATTATAAACTGATGCAACATAACCAAACAATTAATCCTGAGTGATATTATAATCATCTGCAAAATTCGGAACTCGTAAAAAATCAGATAAATAAGAGAGAGGTTCTATTTTAATTTTTACTAGCATTACTGACTATTTTTCACTGGTTTATATCAAAATTTCAATTTACTTTCGCGATTAGAACTATAATTTTAATAATATCAATCAGGAGTTAAGTTTTCTGTATTAAAAATTGAACAAAAAACATCTGTTCGATAAAAGCTTAAAAATGTTCAATGATAACGCTGTAACTTTTTATAGGAACAGACTAGACTTTGTTCCTTATTATGTATGCATCATGGTCTATCGGTAGAAAAGCATAGCTTCTATTTCAGGCGTTGCTATATTAGAGGATTCATCTTGGTAACTTAATATGATAGACAAAAATATACAAATTAAACTTTCTTAATATTAGGCCTCTAAAATATTAGTTGACCCTGGTCTCTCATTTTCTTTGAAGGGAATAGATCATGATAACTACTGGAAAATCCCCAAAAATAATAATAATAATTGTCGTCCACAATAAGCAATTGTCCTTTTCTATTATTTCGTTATTATTTGTCTGATATCTTAATCTAAAAGCCTGAATCAATGTGACTTTTATGTCTACGGTCATTCGTACAATATGATATTATATACATTTGATGACAAAGCATATATGAGGTCCAAATAAAGCCTGTTTACACAAATTATTCCAAATTCAACACGTTTCCATAATAAAAATGACTATGCTAATGGTCCCGGGGCTCGTTCCCGCGCGGACTTACTGCTCTTTACGACCAGGGACATTATCAGGATTTTCGCCGTTTACCCGACAATGGTGTCGGAGAATATTTTTCATACTGCAAATTTGTACTATTATCCTAATGAATTCAAGGGAATTTGTCCTTTTTTCTCGCTCGCTCGCTATATTCCCCAGCGGAAATCTCGGTCCAGGGCTCGAAACTCATCAACTCAATGGATAACTGGCCGTTTTAGGAGAGGGCAACTCTTAAAAGCCCCTTTTCAGATTTAGGAGTCCCGTTCATTTTTATTAAAACAAAATAGGATTCGGCCAGAGGTCCCAGAGCGGGCCCCGGGAACAAAGTGTCTTATGCAAATCGGACGCAGCTATAATTCGTACGACCTTAGAACCTCGGCGTACCCGAATTTTGCCATGCGTAAAATTGTGCATGGACCAAATTGAAAAACGGCCGCTGACCTCTCACAATTAAAATCGACCATTATATCTCAACGTAAATTGCGTAATACGACCCCGTATTATTATTCGGCGAAAATTTAAATGAAAAATTTTCAAAAGTGCCGAAGTTATGGCCTATGAAAGCCACTCGGCAGAGAGGTCCGTGATATAAAACGCTCGTTACGGTCAACTTTTTAATGCGTTTCTCGGAAAACGGTGTTTCTAAATATTATTATGAAATTTTTAGACCACTTTTGCACCGAGTCTCGATGCAATTTTCTAGCTTTTACCATAACATACGCAGTAGTCGTAATTTATATTAATACAACAGACATAACCGTAAATAGCGAAAAATCTTAGTACAGTAAGTAGTTACATTTTTATCTATTCATCAATATTAATATTAAGTCCTTATTTTTACAAATTTCAAAGCAATAGATTAAGCATGTAGAGAAAATGTCATCTATATATTTTTTAACACATGTCCATTTACGCTCATACTCGTCAAAGGGTTCAAATAAACATATATTTTAAACACATGATTCGTGGAGTATCCAAAGAGGAGTCCCATGTGACTCGCAATCGTAGTTTGTCGACCTCTTAACTAGTGACAAGAGCCCATGCTACTAAAAATCATAGAAAACATTCATCAAAATCTTCACATTCGATCGAAGTAGTCGAGCTTGTTTCAATATAGGATTTTAGAAAGCTCCTATTGTTCCTAATCGAATCTAAAAAATGGTTAGGCGTTATTTGTTGTCTTAAACATTGTCAGAATTTTTTATCGTAATATTTCTCATGCCCAAAATAATCGAAAAAATGGTTGGCGTTAGTTAAATCTGTTAGAGATTCTGTGCTTTTCCATAACTATTTTCTGTTTTTTTTTAAATTATCAACGGTTGTTGATGTGCTAATACATACAAGACGTTGGTCATCTTTAATATTTTCAAGACCCTCTCGGAAACGTTTACCATCCTCTTCATAAGCGCAACATCCCTAATGTAGAGCGCTTGCCTAATCTATTACCCTCCTCAATTTTATTCGGACTGTCGCTACGTCGTTCCAACCTCCGCAAAGTATCAATGTTCCATGTCCCTCTGTACACTGTACAACCACTGGGTTCTTGGTCTTCCTTTTCTCCGGGGACAGAAAGGCTTGTTAACCATAAGCCTTTTTGATGGCTGACTGTCCCGCATCCTTGACACGTGAACGGCTCATCGAAGTCTGGACACTCTAACGATGGCTGTGACCGATAGATCCTTGTATAGTCAGTACAGCTCTTCTTTGCTTCAGATACGCTATTCCTCGTCGTCGAATACAGCTCTAAATATCCGTCTCAGAATCCTCCTCTCCAGGATACCCAGTTGTCGCTCATCTTGCTTTTTTCAGAGGCCAACATTCAGACCTGTATGTTAGGACAGCCCTAACGAGGGTCGAAATTTCGACCCATACATGCTTTTGAAGTCCAAAGTAGGACCGGTTTGCCAGCATGATTCTTCTTTGTACTTCCAAATTGGTTTCATTGTTATTTGTATTAAATGGATTCCTGGACGACCTCGAAGCTGTACTCTTCGACTCTCAGGGGATTACGGATTCGTCCTTGCCTTATACATACATAAGTGGCCTTCTTACCCTGAGACGGGTATTCACCAGGTTATCTAGGCTCTTCAAATACGGGCCAGGTCGCTAGCCATGAGCCCGGGAACCGAGCTATCAATCTACGGATTGTAACAATAATTTTCAGACGAGACTAGGGCCAATTCGTATTTAATTTACGGTCTGATCGGATGCTACGGGCACCCTCTTGTTGCACACTCGTCACCGAATTGGCCTGGATAGCGGCCTGGCTCTTCATAGCTCCGTAGAATCTACTAAACCATAATTGTGCCAACCTCACAAAATTTTTTCAACTAAAACAGAACACTTTACGATGGTTTCATTTAAAAATCGATGTCGCAAAAACAAAGAATAGAATATATACATAATAATAAAATTCATTAAAAAAATCTGTATTTTTTTTATATTTTTTTTTCCACATTCAGCACACCTAACATCAACACCACCGTACGCCCTGAGTCACCTTATCTCAAATTTTTCAAATAATTTACCTCATTATATTAAATCAGAATATAATGCCAATGTCAAGATACGGACAATGTCAAGTGTATTAAAAAAATTCGCGTATTTTTAATTCAATTTTATATATATATAAATATAATTTTTAATAAATATTTATATGTAATCTGAAATCACATATACATATATGTATATAAACATGAAGTACCATCAAAATTTTCATACGTACATTTTTTTATCTATTTTCAATTCCATCCCTCGAATCTCGCATAATGTAATTCCATAAACTACAATATTATTACGTATTTTTTTTACAGAAAATTTCATCTGCGTATTCAATAACAATAACCCAGCGTTCTGTTATGGAACAACTTTTATATTGGCTAAAAAATAAAAGTTTTCTTAGTTCCAAAAGCAAAACACTGATGAAATATTTCAATGATTTTATTTTATTTGATATATTTCATGGAAAATATTGATAAATATGAATAATGCTTTAATATATCCAGGGATTCGTTGAATCATAATCAAGTGTGCTGAAGTGGACACGATTTGTTCAGATCCCCTCTCTATATAATATCCAGCGTTTCAGCGAATATAACAATGACAATAATCAGTGTTCACAGACATGTTAACTTAACCTAGCCAACTCATAATACTAGCAGTGGTGATTAACAGAGCTGACCGTCCACCATTCCGCAGATTAGTGTACGGAATCATTCCTCGTTAGGTTCACCGGAGCCTGAAATTCATCTGACGTCGGTGGAGCTCAGGTCAAAAACGCTTATCGAGATCCAGCCACCTCATCCCACCCCAGTAACTAAACCACCCCGCCACGGCTTCTGTATGAGGGGTTCGACGATAGAGCCGAGTTTACATTTGCAGTTCGGCGGCGCTTTGGTCCCGGGCCAAATTTTCCAGTCACATCCGCTCGCGTGCCACCTTTTGAAAAGCTTGTTAAAAGTTTTGCTGGAAAATTGCCTGAAAATTTCAAACCAGATGGCACAAACTATCGGCTCTAAACAGACTGAATTACCAGACGCCGATGAATAAACACCGATTTATTTCAAACGAGAACGTACACGCGTATAGAGTTACAAATAAGGTTGAACACCCCTGCACCAAAAACCGCTAATCTCCATGCATTAAGTAGTCTGGAAAGTTAACGCTAAGTTAATCTAAATACATTATAATATGCAAGTGAGGATTTAAATGCATTATTCACGACGTTCGACAGTGTCTTATATCGCGTTGCGGTTGAAAACGATGCGGTTGCGCCATTATTATTTATTTTTGTCCGTTAATTTCCATAGCGACACAATACTTTCGGGGCCATCTTTCGCGGATGTATGCAAATAATAAAATTCGCCGCTCTGAGAATATTTTTACCGTTCTCCACTACTCGATACTTTGGTTATATTTTTTTTTGCGTCCATTTTTTTTCCACTTTATGGTAATAAAATTAATGGATGTCGGCAAAGAAATTACATCGGAATAGCTAACGACGTGAAGATATATATGGCCGAGATAAAATCAAGTTTGATTTTATTTAATAAGCGCGAATGCGAATTCAATGACAAGATTCGTTATTAATTTGTTTTAACATTTTTCAGATTCAATGTTATTTTATTTTTTTTGTTTTCAAGGTATATTCCAGCATCTGAATGTTTACGTCTTCAACTATCTTCAAGTGTTATGTATGTATTTAATCATTATTTATACGGTATTTCGGGCATTAATAATATAAATCACAACTAATAATAATTAAACAATAGATAAAAGTGACATTATGGTTATAGATTTATATATTTATGAAGTAAAAGTTGTTAAACCAAAGCTTTCTTCTCTATGAGTTATCCCATCCATGTTATCTCAACTACGACCGACCAATACAATCATAATATAAATGTTTGTCATCTAAAATCTATAACAAAATAATATTATTAAATTTATTTTGTTGACTCATACATTCAGATGCGTTCACATCTGAAACTTTTCAGATCTCTATTTCTCTCGTCATGATCTTATTTTTTTATATAGAAGAGGTTTTAACCTAGCCGTGCTGAAGATTTTTCTAGATAACTCTTAACCCTTTAAACGCCAAGCCAATTATATGGATATTTACCGTACGCCGTATAAACTTCAAATAAAAAGAAACGCCTAAACATATCGACATTCTAACAATCACATTGGCTTTAAAAGATGTCTGTGCATTCATTTTCATTTAAAAATTTATATTTATTCATAAATAAATTCGTAGTAGCGTTTGCCGTGGCGCTGTTGGTTACCCGGGTTTGCGTGCCTGCACGCGTGGCGTCTGAACGGTTAATATAAATCCTACATGTTACAAACTACTTTCTCGTTCGCACCTGGTTCGATGCGTCAATCGCGAGTGTAACGTATGAGCGATACATGCTGCGAGAGCTCAGTCTGCGGAGAGGCATCGCCGAGAGCGTTGTCATTTACACGTCACGATATATACTTCTTTTTTAACTATTACAGCGGTAGAATCGACAGAGTCGATCCTTACATATATTTATTTATATATCCGACATCTTTATATATATTTTTAAAGATAGTAGTAATTGGAGTTGTTACAAGAACTGATAAATAAATAAAAAATCATTACTCGCAGTACCGAGTCAATTTTATGTCGTTATCTACAATTTTACCGTTTTACCAACTAAAAGTAGCTACTCGAATATTATTTAAAAGTCATCGCTCCACAGGGTGTGGACTACCCCTTGAACTAATTAGTTAGGGACAAGCTACCCCTAAACCAAAGATTCCCAAAGTGATATGTATAGATCTCCAGGGGTCTATTTCAAGGGTTTAGTAGAGTCTTTGTCAAAGTGAACAAAAACATGAATTTTAGGGCTGTAAATAGGAATCAACGTGAACGGATCTCATTTAGACTGGATTGAGCACTAACGAAAAACTTAATGTGCAGTTTAGAAAAGGTTATCAGAAGCATGACATTAGAAACTTTTTTTTTTTCATATCCTGCATTATAGACATTCTCAAGAAAACTTTAACATCTTCATACTGGTTGGAAAGAGGTTTACCTTCTTAATGAAAAAATCCCACCGTCTTCGTCGTTTTCGATGCAAAGTTTTCCAAACAATCTGTCATAGAGAGCATGGCTCCTGATTTTGTTAACTGCTGTAATTACGTATTGCAATGATCGATGCAGACGATCACCAAGATTTTTTGCAACTAAATGTTGTCGATGAATCACACAATGCACTGCTAATATATTTGAAAGAAATAACGCCACGATAGCACCCTACCATAGCTGGGGCATCAGCTATGGTAGAGTGCTATCTCCCCAACTATGCCCCAGCTATCAGTAGCAACTGACATGATATTATTCAAAGGAATTTCCTTTTCTTAAATAAACTCCCTCAATACATTAAATATACATGTACACACATCGTGTAAAAACGGATTTTTTAAATTCTATAAGGGTATAAATATTAGCAGCTCATGGCCCGCTTTTGCCTTCCCAGGGTTCCCCTACTTCCCCTAGAACTACCCCCCCCCCCAGCTTCCTCCAGGACCAGTTGACCCACTTTGGGAACCTATACTTTAAACTAGAAAAGAAGTCATTTCTTTAAACCCTCTATAAAAATTCCGGTTTTAATGCCAAAATAAATAACTCTCTCGCCATCATTACAAACACTCGTTGTCTGGGATTTTTTGTTTAACTCCAACTTCCAAAGGAATATTCGAGAACTTCTCTTAAAAATCCAGCATCAAAGTAATCTTAGAGAACTTGGTTCATGTGGTTGTAAGGTTTTAGCGCCATAGGTTGGATACCTATTTCAATAATCTGTACTAGCCTTAATAAAACCATCCTCTTGTGCCCTATTTGGTGACGTAGTGTAACGCATACATACTAAGAAGCGAAATCTTCTAAAAACACATTAAAAACAATGTTTCCCATAAACCCTAATATGAGATAACCCGGTGCTAAAATATAAATTTAATATAAGTTTTTTTTCATTTCATTATCTAGGTTCAGTCTCTGAAACTCATTTCTCAATTACGTTATAGTCCTTAACTATACAGTCTACTCTTTCATGACCTCCCCTCCTCCCCTTCAAAATTCTCTTTCCCACATATTCGTATATCTCATTCAGGCCACCATAGATGCCTATTTTGTCCATCTTAATACCAGTGTCCATCCATCAAATCATGCGTATAAAAGTGGTTTATAAACTCTGCCCTACTATAACTCTATTAGCTTCTAACCCTAGGACCTAACCCTTTATAAAAATCAGACTTACGATTCCTTCACAGTCTGACATCAATCTAACCCAATACTAATTCAAAATTTTAAAAATCCCTGCACTAAGCGAGTTTCTTCATTAAGCATCGCTCATATCACTTGTTTATAGCTATTACAATATTTTTTATATCTTAAATGTTATAAAAATCTACATCACTCCTGTCTAAATTTGTCTGAAATTATTTCCGGTGTTAATCTGTACAATATATAAATTTAACTTAATATATCACGTTAACCCCGGGGAACGCTAAATTACGTCGTTTGCATTCTTTATGTAGACGCGGGTGACGATTATTTGCGTCATTCAATATTTTATTTTAAATTATTTTATAAATATGTATGATATGTTTCTTTTGATATCCAGATGTTTAGAATCAGGTCTATTCATATATCGCCATATTGGCTGTACGACCTTTATTGTTCGCATGGCTTTATACATTTGCAGAAACGATATGACATCAATCAGAGCCCGCATTGTTTGTAAACAAACTATAGAGAAATATATTTCCAGGCCGGCGGCTGCCTCTAGTGGCTTTATTACTCCCAGTAAAAATCCCATGTCCCGACGAAACAAGGGACCCGAGTGTGCAAATAACTGTGAGTGTTGCCATAATCTCGCCGCACGTAAAATGTGTGTCAGTGTTTCGAGTCGGTGAAAATTTTCAAGAGGGGAAAGCTTTTGCGTGTTATTTTCAAGCGGTCCTACTTTCCCTTTCCCGTCCCGTTCCATAATTCCCTGATAGGGTTTCGCCTTGGAGGAGGGCGACATTTAAATTATCCCATAAACGTTGACACTTGACTGACACTTCGCTTTTATTGTCAAGCTCCGCGGTGACTAATGTCGCCAGCATCCTTCATACAATCCCCTCCGATACGTTAATTATTGCCATAGTGCGCGGCGACGGCGGCTGGCAACACCGAGTCGACTTTCAGCAACGTGGCGTGACGTCACATTATCAACTCGCAATATTAACCCTCCACGCAAAATGAACCGATCTTATAATTATGCAAAAATAATATTAATTCAAAAAATAAAAATTACACGGTCATTTTCATCTCTTTGCAGTAACGTTGGGTCTTTATCCATTCGGAAAGATATGAGGGAATCCTTTCAAGTATTTCCATATGTGTTGTCCTTTTTTGCCTTTGAGCCCTGACCGTTAATTGTGCGGTCGGAAATTTAAAATTCCGACCATAAAATAAAAAAAAAGTAAAACAAAAAGGACCCTCAAAAATTTTCCCTGAACAAACACGGCTCCAATTTGAAAAATTTAAACAAATACCCCGAATTATCCGTTTTTTTTATAATTATTATTATTATTATTATTATTTAGAGAATAAATATAAGTGTAGCATATATTAGTTATACGTACATATTTCGATGAGTAGTATTTAATGCCCGTGGAGCTGTAGACCTCCGTAACCCACTTTGTGGTCTAATCCCTGAACTCAATTTTCAATCCCACTTTGTAGAACAAATTTCAGCGGTGAAATTAAATTCAGCTTGCGATACCGTTTGCTGAATTTGTGCGGAAATATCTATTATTTAAATTTTGCGATACTCTTTTATATATTTATTTTGGGATCAATGAATATTTCTGCCGCTTTGAATCAATCGCATAGGGTGTTTAATAAATAATTATAATTATTTAATTAATATTTGAGGTTATGTTACATATATACAAATTTTAAGGCTTGTAGTTAATGCGGCTGACCTAAGTTATTATTCGGATAAGTATCCGACAAACACTATGAATTCAAGGATTTCTTTATAACACTGAGGGATATGTAAGTGAAAGAGACCCATTGAGTTTAAACCCATCATCTTTAGAATCGCTATCGAATCTTTAAATGGGTGAATGGAGCTTTGGAATCTTTCTGTTATGCCATCCATCCATCCTAGGTATACTATAAGACATTAGGTATACTATAAGACCTAGAAAACTATAATACTATAGAAGAAAAATTCTCTAATTTTCATAATAAATCTCTTAAATTTTAGTAAAAGGTCATCTTTTAATGATTTTTATTTTCCTTAACGACATGAAGAAATCACAAAAAATCTTCTTTGACGAATACAGAGGCTGAGTCACTCTAACGGTGTTGTTTTTAACAAAAAAATCTAGAAACGAGCAGTAAAATGTGACATGGATGAAGTGTTTCATCAAAAATCTGGGGGGTTTCTTCGAATTTCTTTACATAAAAGGCGTAGTACTTCCAGGAAGTTCTCCTAATTGATCCTACAATCTTGGCAAAAACGTATCGTACACTATACCGTTAAAGTATAAGAAATCATTCAGCAAAACCTTAATATTCGATCATGTGGTATACTGTGTACTCTAAGTTTTTGATTTTTCTAGAATAACTCATTTAATATAAATACTACATATCACAAACTTTTTGTATTTGTCTAAAAATAGTCTAAAGAATAAATATTATAAATAATCATTGTCCTTTATTGTCTGCAATTGCAGAAAAAATAAAAACAACAATTTTCGCTGCTTGCGATGTTTTTTTCTCGCTCGCATCCCGTACGATGTGCCGATTGCGAGTGAAACGTACAAGTGACACGTGCTGCGAGAGATTGAGAACATTTACGCGTCATATTAATTATTATTTGTTATGAAGCATATCATGAATAATTATTTTTATGCATTTTTTTAATATCAAGATATTGATGACGAATTCATCATAATCTTAACTTAAATGCTAGGGGTATCTGAGATACCCCCTTCGGACGTCGCGGTTGTTTTCGTTAAAAACGAATATATATTCGCGGTTGGATTAATTCATGAAAAAACAAGTTTTTCCAGATTGGTACAAAACTGTAAGCAAAACCTCCACACTCAATCGATCAAGTTTTTTTCGGGTTTGGATCTTTCAGAGGATTATCATTTCAAGGTCTTATCCTAACAATCATATTTTATTGTCAGTGATAACCTAATTGATTTGTGAGACACATACCTTTAGTCTAAACATTCTAAAAAATGCTTAGCATAAGCCAAATGATGTACTTACATGAAAGGATTTTTTGTAAAAATAGACTATATTCTATAATTATAAGTATATAATTATATAATATAAGAATGTCTGAAATTTGATCATCTTATGTTTTTTTTTTAGTAACATAATATTCACGAATCCGATTTTCAATATAAAAACAGAGAATTCCGCATAAAAACGGAATAAAGCAGCGCGGCCAGTAAATGTTAATTAAAAAGCGTGATGATGAAAGGCTTTCTTTCATTTCAAAACACAGTAATAATTATTTTCTCAAATAAATATTAATTATCTACTTAGCCGACGAGGAAAAAGCCATTATAATACTACGGAGTACGGAAATTGTGAATCATCTCCACGGAAAATGAGAGACCTACATTTTAAATATCCAAATTATGTCT
This sequence comes from Philopotamus ludificatus, assembly GCA_022495035.1. Taxonomy (NCBI): domain Eukaryota; kingdom Metazoa; phylum Arthropoda; class Insecta; order Trichoptera; family Philopotamidae; genus Philopotamus; species Philopotamus ludificatus. The sequence continues at coordinate 15,984 of JAGXCT010035484.1, read as the reverse complement.
GCGTAAGTACGAAAAAAAAAAATTTTTTTATGAATGTTTCATTACGCATAAACATGTATCTCTTTCAAAGGGTCCGTAGGCCTCAAAAATGACAAAAATTTTCTTTTGTCGAGATCCAAGTGCCAGCTATCCGGCACGACGTGATACATTTCCCATGTACATATATTTAAATAAACACATTCGATGCATACATTCGAATCCGATTAATTATTAAACTATAGTGGATAGTTTGCGCGCGGTCACCCTGTAGCCAGCGGCTCTCAATACTCTCCGGCGAGACTTAAATCAAATTAATCGTACAGATTTCCGCCCTCTAAGAGAGTTTGACCCTATTATCTGATCGTGGGGTAATACTCGCCCCACGGTCACTTTATTCTCTTGATACGTAACGTCAGATAATGCGATAAGATTATTATTTTATTCTAAAAATCAACCGTTAAAGTGGCAGAATCCAATTTAAATCATAAAATAAAATTTTATTTAAAAACCCACAAAATTTTATACGAAAAAGACAATCTGAGCCACATCCTGGGATGGGAATTGACCTCATCCAACAGTATCCTTAAACGGAGCATGTCTCTAAATAGCTATCGTTAGTGTCTGCCTCTTAATCAATGATAAAATCATCCTTTCTTTGCTGTGATGATTTTTCATTAACACGACCCTTTCTCAGTTCTTCCTAGTTTCAACGATTAAAATATTGCTTAGCTATTAGTTTGATCGTGGCTTTTTTGTATGCCTAACTTCTCAAATCTTCTAACTTAATTTCTATCAAGACTTTAGATTAGCTGTCTTCTGATCAAGACAAATAAATGCATAACTCCCTAAATATGTCCCATAATAATAAGTGACATATAGCGCCCCTAACGGGATCAAGTGGCGTCATCCCCTTCAACAAAAATATCATCAGCGCCACTACCAAGACGTCCTGTGTACTGCTAACCCCTATTTCTCTACCCTCGACAGTCGAAACGTTAAGACTACGTTAGACATTAAGACGGTATAATTATTTACGACGAATTATTTCGCTCCGTCGTAAGAAGTAGTCGCCATCTTGTTGCGCTACACACGGATGCCACCATTAGGACTCTGCATATATCTTCACGTCTACTCCGTGGCAAACCACATCGACTAACTAATTAACAGACAATCTCACCCCTATAATCGCTGATATTTTGGCTACAGACTCTGCCTCAGCATTCCCGAAACAGCGATGCGGACTGATACGCTGTCACAAGGACCCTCAGTCCCCCTCTCGTCGGGATCATTGGGGGAATTCTCCTCTGCGAATACTCTTGACACTAGACCTCCACGAGTGCAGTCACTGCTAAGAGATCGCCAAGCAGAGAGTACCAGGGATTGCACGCTTTACGTTTTTAACCTTAAGCTAACCTAACCTAACTGTCTCTAAATTTTATTTCACCATAAATTGTGATTGCATTTCTATCACAGTCGAGAGTAAAAGCTCCCACGATCCGAGTCATAAATCATTCTGTAATATATTTTAATCGTTTATCAAACCTTTACAGTATAAGAGCCCAATAAATTAATCTGTAATCCCCGGGTCGGCTCGGCCGATTTTGCCACTGTTTTTGATGTTTAGATGTCCTAAATTTATCTCGTTGTATCCATCATTATTTAATTTTGTTATAAAAGCTTATAAATTAATCTTTAACTCGGTCAAATATTTTAGTTATCTCTACAGAGTTTGCTGACAATTAGGGTTATGTCATAATCGTATAAAAGTTCGCAAGGGTTTTTCGCCTATAGATAGACTACCATTTCATCGATCCATTTATAATTTTTTTTATCATTTTCCACCCCTTATATTAGATAAAGCATAAAGCGAAATGGTATTTTGTTTAATCGCAACCAAAACTCTAAAATATTTTTCTAATAATTGTGGTTTCTTGTTATCTATGTTCTTCCTGCAATTTACAGTTTTTTAATACCTTTTTCGTGTAGTTCTGACTGTAAAATACGACTATTTTTTTAAGTTGCAGAACTATATCTAGCTCTCTACATTTTCTATTACTCATTTTTCTCTTGCGTAATTCTTGCTGCCTGGGATCTTTCATTATATGATTGTTTCCTTAAACTGGTCGTTTTTAAACTGATCTTACTTATTAGACACAATACAACTCTGATATAAAACAGTCTAGCCAGGTTTTAGTAACTCAAGTTGAATTATTCGCCAAACATCCCACCAAACACGAATAAAAACATTTTTTTTCAATCATCAATGAGATTGAGTTTCATAACTGGACAGAAAATATAAAAATATAGTTATTCGTTGTTTTAAGTCAATAGGAGAAAATTTGCCTGACCCATATTTTCTTTGGCTATTTTTTTAATGCGTTTTAAAATAGTCATCAATTAAAAGGTGTCATAATCGATTTTAAGAGGTCTTCCTAATTTTCTTTAGTAAATTCGTCCACTTTTTCCTTTTAAAACTATCCTTAGAACACTTTTGAACCTTTAAAACTATCCTTAGCACTGTCGAGTATTCAAGATTTGTCTATAAATATTATAGATGGTTTAGTAGCTTCATTTAAGTCCAATCTTTTATCAAAAAAAAGAGCATAAAATACTGCAAGTGTCTCTTCAATCTCTGCCTTTGATTTTTTTTAACTATAACCCATAAAAAACAATAATGTTAAATCAAAAAGGTTACTGACAGAGCTTTAAAATGATAAAATAAAACTGCATTTTTTTTTTAATTCTCTTAATAGTTTAAATTTCTGAGTATAGAGTGTTTTAAAATTACTTCATGACATACGACCTTTCCATCGTTCTAAAGCATTTTTTTACTATCTACTCTCATAAAACTGTTGCAAATGAACTTTCCGAGAATTTTCTTTGAAGAGTTTTGAGAAAACAAGCTACTGCTGCTCTTTTTTATTATTTATTTTTTATTAAGTCTCGACGTACCATTCATAATTATTTTTTAAATAAGAAGGGTAAGATATTTTTTATACGTTCACCATGAAATTGATTCTTTAATCTATTGTGGATTCAGATGTATACAAAAGAGGTACATAAATCTTTCAAATTTTGTTTAAAAAGCTTCAGACGTTCTTATGAAAATCATCGATTGATAGATATATTGTCTTGCGAATTATTTGCAATATTAAATAGGGATCATCCTTTTTTGGAATAGGTAAATACTACGAATAATTAATTTTTTAATCAAACCGTTCGCCGTTCACTAGTTAAGCTTAACAGCGAAACAGGTAAATAAAATTCAATTAATGCAACTGCACCGCTAAACCGTTAAAATGCGAACGAAATTTAGTTTTCAATTTAAAAATAATACGGCGAATTTTATACGCTCGCGTAAAATTCGCCATCTCGCAAATCATTGCAGATAAAACATTTTATTTCTTTGCGAGACACTAAGCTATCCATAAAATGTGATTGCGCATTTGAATACCGAATTATCTGTTGTCTCTTTGGAAATTATTATTTTTTCCCGGGCACACACCCTGTGTGTATCGCTGACTTACAGCCACATAATGGGAACTCGATTTAATGCCCTTAATACCGTAAAACCTTCCATTTCCTTCAACCCTATAATGACTCTGGCGCAGATTAGCGTCTGCTCCGTCCTGGGAGGATTCCCGAGGCCCACTCCCTATCTCTCTCCTCATACTTAGGTATATATTTATGCCTACCGTATCTTAAGTCAATTTAGATTTCTTTTCACATTACAAGATCCAGCTCAACCATTTTGGCGGCAAAATATTTCCGATTCAATGCTCCACATAAATCTTTGCCTAACTCCCTCATTTGCGAGCGGCGGGGGTCGTTCTATTTATCTTTGCATCTTCCGCGATACATTATTTACTCTTGCGATAATACATTTTGTATGATAATTAATTCTCTACTTTTTTTCTTATTCGATACTTCTTCAAAGAAAGCATTCAGATGTAAAAAAAATCATATTTTGATCAAATAATTTCATTAATTCAGGAATATTTCATCATTTACGAATTAAAATATATGCAATGATATGCTTTGATTAATTTAACATATTCATGAAATGTTTCAGAATATTTTTTCAGCATTATTCGTTTTCACGTTCACGTTTAAAATTCCCAAATTTATTTTAAAAATAATAATTTAATCAAAATAATCGTTTATACTAAACTCTGCTGTCTGAAAGACTTGATTTTTAACTATACGATAATAAATGTTTCAACTTAAAAGTAACGTAATCAATGAAAATAATACTTTATCAAAATTTAATTCAAATAATCTTTAAGACTATTAAGGATCACTAAAATATCTCAAAAGTACGTTTAATAAAATTAATCATTTGAAATCAATATTTTATCTACATTTTTAATAATTTTAGAATAAAAGATTACAGTATTTTATAAAAAAAAGTCTAGAATTTTTTCAATTTAAATTCAACAACTAAAAAGCTATTTTAATTAAAGTAATTCAACATACTTGTTATGCAAAGGACGATTAAATTCTAATCTTTCGTAAATTATACGCCATGAAATATTTTTTTTTCAGGAATTCCGAGAATTTATTTATTAAAGAATTGAAAATTTATTTTAATATCGCTGTTTAAGTGGTACAACAACCGTGTTATTCGAGGGAGATTGAATTCCAATCTCTAGTAAATAATACGCCATTTTTTCATTAAATTTATCATTAAAATTATATATTTTATTATAAAAAAAAAGTAGTTTTAGAAAAATTATTTATTCAACAATTGAAAAACGATTTGAATTACGCGGTTTTAAGTAATTCTACATACGTGTTATACAAGGGGCTGTTGAATTCTAATCTTTCTCAAGTGATACACCATGAAATTATTTTTTCCCCCTAAATTTTATCATAAAAATTATGGATATCGTAAAAAAATGAATATGGAAAATTATTTATACTAGAAATGAATAGCGATTTGAATAGCGCGGTTTTAAGTAATTCAACAAATGTGTTATACAAGTCTTGTCCCTCTTAAATGATACGTCACAAAATAATTATTTTTTTCTTATCTTATATATATTTTATAATAAGAAATATAAATCAAGAAAATTATTCATTAATGAAATCTAAAACGATTTGAATAACGAGGTTTTAAATAATTTAAGATACGTGTTCTACGAGGGACAATTAAATTCTAACCTCTCTTAAATGATATGTCATGAAATTATTTTTTTTTCATAAATTAGATATTTTATAATAAAAAATATGTCAGAAAAATTATTTATTTAAGAATCGAAAAACGATTTGAATAACGCGATTTTTAGTAATTGAACCTAAGTGTTATCCGAGAGACGATTCAATTCTAATTACTCAAATATCATAAAAATAATGCATTTTATAATAAAAAATATGAGTCAAGAAATTTTTTTATTAAAGAATTGAAGACCGTTTTGAATAACACGGTTTTAAGTTAATATACGTGTTATTAGAGGGATGATTGAACTCCAATCTTTCTTTAATGTTAAGTCTTGATTTTTTTTGATCTATCATTAAAATGAAAACATATTTCTGAAGAATTATTCCAAAATTTAGAAAAAAATTAGCTTGATTTTAAATTATTCAAATAATATTTTCGATTTATTATTTATTATTAATGTTATTTATAAAAAAAATATACTGAAAAAATTAAACGGATTCAGAAGAAAAATGCTGTAAATTTTTACATCATTTTTTTAATAATCATAAAACATTGACCCTGAAAATGTTATAGAATAATAAAAAAAATCATCGTATAAATAATATCGAGTCATTTCCGGGTTATTGGGCGCAAATTTAGTCGTCGCCAACCTTTTGATCCCAAAGTTTTATTCGACTTTTATATCATTTGCAAAAAATATTGTTTCCTAAACTCGTTCACTGTAATAAAATATAGAAGTGTCGCGAAAGGGCATAAATATATTCATCCCTTTATTCTATGCAATAAAATATGGGAAATTTAGAGACTTGTGCTCATCGCTGTTCTTTTGCTCGTACACTTTTTTATTTATTTATTTTAAAGAGCGGATGCGTAAATCATTCCGCGAACACAAAGGGCTCGAATCACGTGACGAAATAGTCAAGTGCGACATTCTGCGAAATATTAATGAGACTCTTGACTTTTAAAAAAAATTCTATAAATAAACCCGATGTTTCAGAAATATATATAACGAAAAAATATATATATATTATTTAATACGTTAAATTTATTCGCTCGGATTGAAAGGTGGGTCCCCGGCTTTAATTAATTCGGGCCCAATATTTGACCACTCGCCGAAGATCAGGTATTTTTTTTTTGGAGGCACAAAGCGAAATTAATTTGTAGAAATGCTCGAAGAAACCGCCCCGGACCCTCGACGTCTTTCATCGGCGATTTCGGCGCCCCTCCAAATCGGGCGCCCCTAATTGCCGGCCGGCACAGTTAAGGGCCTTTCAATATGCAAAAATGTAATACTTAATCCCGAAAGGATGAAATCTAATTTATTTTTATTGGCCCATTCGGACGCTGGATATATGTGCGATTAGCCGGGAATCGTTCGCACTGAATATGTAAATTATTTTTTAATTATAAGAGCCCAATTGAATTTTACAACTTCACCTTTTTGGCATACCCTAATTTTCGGCAATGCTCGGCAAAACTCGTATTCGATATAATTAATTTTGTGAATTTTATCAACTCGCTAATTTGGCCGTAAAAAGTTTAACTATTAACCCCTTAACTTTCGGCTAATCAAATATAAATATTAACCCCGGGGGAAATGACAAAATTTCACCCAAAAGAGAAATGATTTACGCCAAATTTTTATAAGCAAAAAAAACTGCGATATATAATTTATCTCGTAATATAAATATCTAATGATTTCTATGTAAATAATTGAAACGCTTTGATTACTAACAAGCGGAAATCTTTTAATCTTCATATTTGAATATTTAATGTTGGCTTTCATAATCTTGTGAATATAACCCTCGTAAGAATTTATCATACAGAAAGATATATATATATGTGCATATACATGAAAGACCTTCGTATTAGGCCCGGGATTTTTTTGCGTGTATATTTTAATATGAACCTGTATTTTGATCTCGAGACTTATTTTCATAATAATAATATGGCAGACATGTAGAAATTAATTTTTATTAGAAAATTTTGCAGAGTACACATTATTATTTTAACGTTTCTTTATTAATTTAAACATCTTATACAGATATATAATGATAAATTGATCTAATATCCTTATAAATTAAAAAAAAAATATTTATTTCACTGAAAAATTTAATATATTCAAGCCTTTAATACTGCGAAAACATTTACGGTTAATTATCATTTATTTGTCAAACAAATATAATTTTATAAAATTACATTTTAATAGCCCTTTCAGTGCGGGGCGCATGACGAACATGCGCATACAAATCGTGTCCATGGTGCGGCCGCATGTCGTACATGCGCGAAATTCTTTAAAACTTTAACTTGTCGTTACATGTAAACTAGACCTAGTTAAGTGATGGTGTTTGTTTTAAAAATCAACTAATAAACACAGCTATCAATAAATATACAACATATCACAAGAAATTTATAGGAACTATGTAATATGTAAATATGAATAGTAACGATTCAAATCGCGCGTGGTGTCTCATTCAAATCTCCGCAGTAGTATCGCTGACGTATCTCGGCTCAGGGGTTGTTAAGGGTGTTCCACGTACATTATGTTCCACATACACGTGCACGGATGTAATGGTATAAAATTTACTCTGCATTTCTGACTTTACCCGCATTCCCATTTTTTCCTACTCTTAACTTCACTGGTTAATTGATATTTTGTTCGATTTATTATCATTTGCACAAAAGCGAATCGAGTTTATTTTTTTAGTTGAGATGGAAGAACATATCCTAATCAACATGTTTGCATAAATCTCTTATAGGAAAATGGTCTAATGTAGCGGTAAACGGTGAATACGAATTTACCTCGCCAAAAAAATAATTTGGTTCAAAACGGCGCCGCACTCAGATGCAGAATCGTTGTTAGATCCGCCGCATTGAAAGGGTTAATGATCACCGATCCCTCGATTATCACGATAGATCCGCTCCATGAAACATTCGCGTAAATACAAACCGCACAAAACGACGAGGGATATTATTCTGAAAATACAAAATATTGTTAAACATGTTTTTGTACGATATTTTCTATGCGGTATATAAAAAAACGCAAAAACGTTTATTTTGCAATAAGTTTACCTGTCTGAATATGCAGGATGGCTCAAAAATTTGGGATGCAAAAAAATGGAAGTTTTATTACATCCCACAAGATTTCAATAATGCATTATTGCGATTGCGTTGCATAATTATTTGCATTGCGGATTTATCGGGAAATAAATTTTAACGACCGAACCCAAATAGCCAGAATAATATCACGGAAGATGTTAAAACACAAGACCATAAGCAAATTCTACAGAGTGGCCTAAAAGTCACAACACCATGGAATAACTTTTTCATATCTCAATAATTCACTTTTATTCTTTCATAAACAGAAAACACAATTCTTGGAAATGATTTTTATTTAGTTTTGAAAATTACATCCTTTAAATAACCACCATTTTGCTCTTCACACTGACGCGCTCTTTCTAAAGCGTGAATCATCACCTGTCGTAATGTTTCTTGGCTTATTCCTTCAATTTCTTCACGGATGTTGGCCTTCAATTGCTGAATGATTGGAGGATTGTTACGATATACTTTATCTTTCAAATACTCCCACAGAAAGAAGTCTGGAGCAGTTAAGTCAGGGGGGCGTAGGGCCAAGTGATTCGAGAATTTCGTTGAATTATCCTTCTTCCAAAAATTTGCCTTAAGAGTTTAGTTGTAAGGCGAGCTGTATGGGCAGTAGCATCATACCTCTGGTGTGTCCAAGTCTGCAGAACGCACGAAATTCTTCAGCATTTCTCCATACCTTTCTCCAGTGATGGTTAGTGCGTTTTCTGTCTCATCTTCAAAGAAGTAAGGTCCAAGAACCCTTCCTGCAGTTACACCACATTAAACTTAACAGTTTAATGTGGTGTAACTTTTACGGGATGCAGACTACGCTGGTGGACTATTCTTGGATTTTCTGTTCCTCAGAATTGCATATTTTGTTTGTTAACATATCCGTTTAGGTGGAAGTGGGCCTCGTCGCAATGAGATTGTGAATGATCAGCTTCTTCCCTTTCCAATTCTTGGATCTGGACAGCATACGCTAATCGATTCGGATAATCTGCTGGCTTCAGTTTCTGCACTAGCTGTATCATATACGGATAGACATGCAGCATCCTTTGAATCCTCTGGAGCGAAGTTCGGGACATCTACAACTGCTCAAACCACCTTCGAATTGACATTGAAGGCTCTTCTTCAATGGTTCAGCGTACACGCTGAATATTGTCCTGTGACCTCCCTGAACGTGGCCTCCCAGCACGTGGTAAATCACTCACATACCCCTGAATTTTAAACCGCCTGAATAAACGAAGTGTAGTTTGTTTATATGGTGGTTTTCTGACCCCAAAATGACGAGTGTAGACTCTTTGCGTTAGCACAATTGATCGTTTTTTTTCTATATAGAATTCGATTATTTTAACACATTGCTCAGTCGTAAATTTTATCCATAATTAATTTCCAAGGATAACGCTTAAATAATCTAAAATCAAATATAAAAAATAAATAATTGTAGAAAGTTATTTGAATTTTAAATGGTATCGGGAATTTTGGGCCAACCTGTATTTCATCATCAGATTGCGTAAGTTAATGCGCCAGCCAATTACATTGCATATGTATTGCACTATGTCAGTGATGGCAAACCAGTTTGAAAAATGGGTCAAATTTATGTTTATTGTTTTTTTTAATACTAACAAGTGGGTCAAGTAAATAGCATTACATGGAAAAGGGAAATGGGATTTTCATTTTTAAATCTGTAGTAAATATGTCAAGATAAAAAAATGTAATTAGAGGGATGGCATAGATTCGGTGTTAAAAACTTACTATAATAAAACGGGAATGTAAAAATTGAACGCAAATAGCGGGAAAACGTGAATTTCAGACACGTAAAAATGGGGTTTCACTGTATTTGCTTATCCAACTGTCTAATGAAGTAAATATGGTTTACAATAGCTTTCTTAGTGACATTTGATTTTTTAACCACATTAATTTTAGGCTGTTTACAATATTAAATATTTGTTTATCTGTCTTATTTAGTATATTTATAAAATATGTTTAGATTTATCATTAAATGTTATTTATTTACAAAATATGGCATTCTTGGGTCTCGGTATTTAAAGGGTTAATTATCAAAGAAGACTTTGTAAAATTCTCGGTATTGTGTGGCTTTAGCTTAAAATTTAATTAAATATTTTCTACATTTATTGCTTCTTAAAGAATAAAATAAAAATGACACAAAACACTAATTAGTTAAATAAAGTTATAATTTCTCTTTTGACCCTGACATTGATTACGCAGCTTTAAGGCGACGCCATTTTTCTCTTTCATCTGAAAGGGTTTACCTTGATTTTCTATTTATTAGCCGATTTGTCCTTAAAATCTGCAAATAGAAAACGCGAAAGGGGAGAAATGAGGTTTATATTTTTTTTCTTAAATTCTTTTTTTATTTTTCTATATAGACTGGCAAGGATTATATCATTTTTCTACATTTTCATCCAACAGCACGCTTAAACCAATGATTAAGCCTTTATTAGAAACGTAAGTTACACATGTTCACAATTGTCGGGGCGCAATTGTCGGCGCCGATTTGTCTCGCGCGCAATTGTCGTTTTATTTTCGCGTATAATTTTATTATTAATTTAATAGTAATGGTAGTAACTAAGTAATATATAAATACATAATAAGAACCGTTTCCACATTTCCTCTCGAATATTTTGACCCGAAGAAGAATGTTTTCAGGGATGACAGCGATTGCGTCAATTAATTGTCGTCGCAATTTTCACCGGCGGCGCACACCTGCTGAAACTTTTTAATTACTGGCTCTCGCCGTTTTCTCCTACGCAAACGTTTATGCTGAAAAAAAATTCATTGCGATTCTTCCAAGTCGGCGTGGACTCTTTTTTTAAGGCAGCCGTGAAAAGTTGACCCCTTTTGTTCCACTTTGGAAACTTCACTAATGATCCCGCAACCGTTAAGTGAGGTAAGTGGGTGTGGGGAGACCCCCGACCCCCACTACCTCCCCCAATCTCCTATCTCCGAATAAACTCTGAAATCTTAAACTTTGAGATCGGCGCCTAAATTACTTACACTTTGCTATTCAGGTAGCGCATAAAAAAAATAGAACAAAAAATTCATTGGAAACTATTCGCGTTGAAAATTAGAGACGCTCTGGAAAAGCGGCATCCAATTTATTTATTTTTTACATAATTCCGTAATATAAAATACGTGAGATGCGAATAAAATTGCGGACTAAGGAAAACTGTAATTCGTTACTTATTACAATATATTTTTTTTACTTAAAATGACTTTTATCGCATTTGAGCTTAACTGTTTAGTCCAATAAATACAATTTTAAATACTCATGACATTTTTCTACCTACTTAATATTTTTTATAATTATTACATATTACTGTAAGAGCCTGGCCTAGATCTGATATTAAATCTAACCGTTATTATTAATGATCATATTTAAAAAAAAATAGTTAAAATCTGCTAATAGGTCAAAATCTCAGATAATGAAATAAATATTTTTATATATTAAATCTCCATTACTTCTTATATTTTATTTATTTATTTACGATAGGTGGATGACATAAAAAAATCCAAAGCCCCATTCATACATATAAAGGAGAATGAGTCTCTTACGCTAATATTCCCCCCAGTGTCGTGGTTTGACACTGGGGGGAATATTAGTGTAGGTTAACTGGGGGTTAATTTTAATATTATTTCAGTTGGTTTAAAATCTATATTATTTATTCAACAAAGGATAGATAGCATTAAATTAATTAATTCCATAGCACTAAACCTACCAACATTCATTTATTTCATAGTTTTCGTCGCAGAATAACCTATCCGAGTACTAACTTAGTTCAGTCCCGGTTAACTTACATTATCATAATAATATGTATGTTATCTACAAGCCATGATACTGGTTAGTATGAAAAGTTAAATATTTTATTTAAGACTTACCTCCCCCTTCTATAATTTTACATTTGTCGTTATTTTTTTTACAATCCTCCTCAAAGAATAACAGCTTTAAATAATCCCATTTATCGTATTCCCGGATGCCTCGTTTTTATTGATGATTCCTTAAAAATGATACTTGAAGTCACCTTACTTCCTCATAAAAAACAAAGTTTTATTATATATTTATATTTAAGAAATCAGAGTATCAGGATCCTTATGGAAAAATTTTAGAAGTCATTTTTAGGTCATTTTCATTTACGGAAACCTATTTATTGGTTTTTGTCTATAAGATTAGTTTATTATTCAGACCACTAAGTTTATTTTAAATCATAATAATTGAATTCTAATATATTTTTTTTAATAATTTTAACAATTCAGATAAATCCCACTGTGTTTTCAGCAACTACTCATTTTATAAAAATAATAATAAATCCTTTTCATTTAAAAATTGTTTCACTATATTTATTTAAGATTTTAAAAGACAAATTTTCGAATAACAAATGTTTTTTAGAATAAAATTTTGAATATAATCAGCTAGAAAATATTTTATATATTTATCTAAATTATATCAGTAGTGGTTGTTTATTTTGCATGTGGCGCCATCTAGTAACGAATCATTTTACGTTTTAGCTCCACTAATTCCATAATCTATATAGCCCGCATGTTTTTAAATGGTCAAATCTCATTTTAACACGTTGCAGTCTTGGAAGACTCGAATACGCGTCCTCGCGGACCAACGTAGAAGTACGGGGGACGCGTTTTCGAGTCCTCGTGTTGGGCTGATGTTAAACCATTTATATTTCATTGATACGCAGACCATACTTTGAGAAGTTTGAAACTATTATTTTTTTACGGTAGGATAATCACTGGAACACAACAAAAAAAAATATTGACGTAACTTAAATGGTATCAGAGTTACATCGATTTAACTGAAGTACTTAACTTTTGCTATTTTTTTCGCGAAATCACCCGGCCACAATATAGAAACCCGCTCTATAAAAGACTAGGCACCCATACAAAATTTAGGGTTAGGTTTTTTTACCTATAGGGTTCATTTACATTATTGTTCACGCGTTATTGTGATCTAGAAGAAAGCACTATAGGAGGGAGCGTTATATGAGGGTTATATTAGTTTATCAGATGCAATAATAATACAAAAGACGTATTTTAATCTATAAACTTGTTTTTCAAATAATATAATAACACATGAGATATCCAATCCAAGCGCTGACCGTATCCAAAACTGCTTACCTATCCTCCATGTAATTTTATTAGTATATTTTGCATATAGCAGATGTCTCGCCTATCAGCAGCACAACATTATGACCGTTCGCCTTGTTGCAAGTCGTAAACCACAAGCATAAATAAGCGCACGTGCTGCATTACGTGTTTTACTGCTATGTCAGCTGCATCATATGCCAGACTGAATGTCGGTTGATAGCGAAATGTAGGAGAGGGGGTAAATAGCACAGATTTGCTTGAGAAGAGCCGCAAATGTCGACAATATACCGCCTCCTTGAACATGTCAACGAACCGATTCTGACATGCAGACATTGTCGCGTGCATCAGATGAAAATGCAGTATGTATACGCACGGTTGTGTGCGAGACGCGTCAAAACAAACACCGCATACTGCATTTTTTATGGCGTTATTTTTTTCTATGCGTCGGATTAAACGAATATCCGACCGCAGTAACCGCGACGGACACTTGGCGGATACCGCTTCCGGTTTGGCCTGCGGAAACGAGCCCCCAGCCATATATTAATTTCCATCGGGTATTAAATAAAATAAAGTTGTGTGCACAGAGGGGAGACTTCACACAGGGTGTTTCAGAGAGCTTTCGCAATTTCACCTTTGATGAATTTTGAACAAATGAACGAATCCGAATGTAGAGAAACGAACTTCTTTGTGAAAATATTATGGGAGCGTGCCGGCTGTGTGTATTTATGAGCCGGCACCGAGGGTCATCTCAACAGTTTTTCTGCGAAATCAATAAATTACGTCAAATTATTAAACATTGCATACAGTAAATCCTCGATTCCTTATCCTAGTAATTTATTTCATTTATATTTTACTTGAATCCATCTTAAATAATTATTTTTTATATCAAACAAAATATTTAAATAAGAAAGAAAATACTAAAATTACTGCATAATAAGTTGTGTTCTTTTGATTATTTCCTTTGTCTCATTAGACGGAGTCTGGTTTCTTTACAAGGCATCTACAGTAAATTCCTGCAGTAGAAGTAAATGCATAAAAATGTTTTTATTACTTTGAAATTGGGGATCTTTAACTTTATTCGTATTGTCTGAAACTTTTTACCACGGAAATTTATAATATTTCATATTTTTGCATATACTTATTATAGAAATACATATTATTTTTATTTAAAATATCACTCAGTGGTGGTCAACCTTTTACATACCTTTCACATGACATACTCAGGCGCATAATGCGCGCGTCTGGGGCCTCGGTTAATTCAGGGGGCCTCAAAGTATTATTTTAATATTTTAACAGTATTACCTAAATTAAATTGACGAATGAATAAGACGACAGACCATGATCCATGGATTCAGGCGCGTAGCTACCTTAAGGCAAAACGATGCAAGACGTTGGGACCCTCAGCGTACAGCCCCACAACCCTCGGACCCCAGGGGGCCCCTGAATTTTTCTAAAAATAATAAATATTTGTAACATCAAGACTGCTAATATCGATCTTCGAGAAGCTAATAAAAAAAGAAAGAGAAAAAGTTATTTTATTTTTTTATATAAATTAATGTGAAATTAATTATGTTTCCAAAACATTGAGTAAAAAAACGTGCGTGTTTAATGTACATTATAGGGTGTAGGGATAGTGAAAATATTCTGAGGGGGGGGGGCTCAAAATTAAATTGCGCCTGGGGCCTCTCTAGCGCTAAATCCACCACTGACCATGCGCCAATTTATTTTCACAAACGATGCGCCACACCTTCTTACATTCATGGTTGGGGTTGAAAATTCACATCGAAGGAGAAAAAGGGCACCGCTCTACATCTCCGAATATTCACAGACCAAGAAGGGGTTTAAAATGCAAGCATATAGTTTTCTTCTATAGCTGACCATTGCAACTAAGCAAAGGAAAAACATATTCATGCCCTATAGTTTCGGATTTAGATCATTAAGGTGGCTAGTAACATCAACTACAAAATTTACCTTTACGAGCCTTACGACCTTTACGATGAAGGACAATTTCAACGTATCCCAAATCTAACAACTCACAATATTCTCTGAACTCTCGTCTGCCTAATACGCTTGCTCTAATTTTACTCACAAATTTTACACGTATTACTATTTACAAGTATTTCCACACAGTGCCACTTGGTGTATACTGCTGGGATATTTTAATACTGGACGATATGAAAAATAATCCAACAAAGTTGTGGTGCCATTGGCTTTATTAATAACTGACAGCCCTTCATAAGTGCACACACTGATGTCCGTCAGTATAGATATAGATTTTCTAGGCATAATTTTACTCTTTAAATATGTATCATTCTCTTGATTTGCCATGCAATGACTTCAGACTGGCAAGTTTAAATGCGCCACTTGTAAACTTCCCATTGGCGTGCCGATAGTGTCCGGCGCCTGTGTGCAGAACTTTAATTGGGCTCCCTATACCCCCCTGGAATCGAGTGTTGTCGTGTATCGGTATTGGACGTGGCGGTGATGGCGGTTGGGCACAGTCGTGGTTTAATAGACTCTACAGAACTATGAAAATCCAGGCCGCTATCCAGGCCAATTCGGTGACGTATGTGCTATTGGTGCTTAATTCGTAAATTAAATACGAATTGGCCCTAGCCTCGTCTGATTATTATTGTTACAAT
>JAGXCT010035483.1:0-63287 GCA_022495035.1 Philopotamus ludificatus | reverse complement strand
ACAAAGAGCAAGATTCTGGAACGAATTATGCTCGTTATGAGAGGTTCCACTGTATATTGAAACTAAATAAGTGTCATTTATGGTTTTAAAATTTAAAAATGGAAATAAGAATATCAAAGATGTCGCACGAAAAAATTAGAGCCCTAAATTAGATGATGATATCCTGAAGACGATGGTGGACTCAGATCCTCGTCATACAATTGAGGAATTATCAATGTAGATTGGCTGTCCATTCAGAATCATCTTCGTCGTATAGGAAAATTTTACCGGCAAGGAAATTGGGTTCCTCGTGATTATCGAGACGGTGCTCGATCAACGGCTTCTCTTTTGTCTCGGTATGAAGCCGTGCCGTTTTTGCGGTAAATAATAACTAAAGATGAGAAATGGGTGTTATTCAATAATCCTGTACCAAAAAAAACAATGGCTTTCTTCCAGAAAAATGCGTGTTTTTGTGTGGTGGGATTTTTCCACTATGAATTGGTCAATAATAAAAAAAGGATCCTTTTAACGATAACGCGAGGCCCTACGCTGCAAAAAGAGGTAAAAAAATGATAAAGTTAGAGAAGTGAAAAAGTTTCCTAATGAAAAATTAAAGGACTTTTGTAAAAAGGGAATCGAACAAATATTGGAAAATGATATATTTTTTTTCAATTAGCCATGGATATCGTTTATGAATCATAGAGTATTTTCAAATAATGTCGTTGTTTGACGACGATGTAAATAACGAAAGGGAAAATAAAATTTCCCCTGACAATTTGGCAATCAATCTTTCGTGGAAAAACGATATTGGATTATTATTTAACGTAATATTCGCAGTGTAAATATGCACATTCATCAGGCGGCGATACATTCGCTGCCAGCCCTCAAATACAATTAGCGCCAAATAATTTATTTATGCAAATTAATAAATGTGTGTCGAATATGTGTATTGACTGGGTCTTATTTAATTATACAATTAATTAATGTGTACAAAGAGAGATGATTCTGAATGTAAATTTGATTCAGCCCAATAATAATAATTGGATCCGCGGAAAACCCGCCCTCTCGCTGATTTAATTATCGTTAATTAATGGCAATTAAACATTTTTACGAGTGTGTTATTAATTAGTCGCTGATTGGAAAAGCGTAATTGGATAATGGGATTAGAAAATTTTGACATCATGGAGAGTGTAATCATCCGCGCCGAAACACGACCGCGATGTATTGTGTGTTGAACAACAGATCATGACAACAAAAACGTGGATATAAATTTATTAAACGACCCTTTAATAAAATCAAATGGTTACATTGAATCCATTGTTTCGTTTGTTTTATCTCGTATGAGAAGTTTTAACCCTAGATATAAAATACTCATATTACTTATCCGTCACGGTGCACGGGACAGATCTTAATTCTTTCAGTGCGGCGCGCATGTCGTACATGCGCGAGATTCTTTCGAAATTAAATTTATCATTACATGTAAACTAGAGGGAGTTCAACCATATTAAACCGTGTGTCACAAATTTTTTTAAAAATGTATAAAAAATTGCAATTAGGTTAATATATTTTCAATTTTTGAAAAACTTTGGGAATATATTTGATTAACCTAAGCTTTAACTTTGGCTGGATTTTAAAATATTATCACGGTTTGTCCGGGTAAAAGTAAACATGCCAATATAGAGGAAACATATTCATTATTACGAGAAATTAAAAAAATCTTTAAGAGTATTTAGATTTTTCAAAATTATACAGAGTAATATGGCATAATTGTAATATTTCCATAGTTGTTATTTTGAAATATTTTTTTTAATGTATTATTTTATATTGAAGAATATATCTTTAACTATATTTATTCTAAAATGCATAAGTTGAATTAATGTCGTCGTCCGATTGGTGTCTTTGAGAGACCCCAAGCTTTTAAATCAAGATACTGATAAATTCTTCATTGATTTAAAAAAAAAAAAAAAAATTCTAGGCATTAAAATAGTTATTAATTTTATCGATATTTTGGATTTTTTAACTAATCAATATGATGAATGAATGACAACGCTCTCGGCGATATCCCGCCGCAGACTCGTACTCGTATGTTTCACTCGACTCGTACCGGATGCGAGCGAGAAAAATAATCGCGCGCGTGGCAACAGAGGAACCAAAATGTTTTGTTTTTTATTCTTTTTCGCAATTGCAGACAATAAATGATAATAATTATATAAAATATTTTTTCTTTAGACTTTATTTTAGACAAATACAAAAGGTTTGTGACAAATAGGATTTATATTAAAAGAGTTATGCAAGAAATTCAATAACTACGGTTCTCTAATAAACCCCATCGCATTATTGTATTTTTTCTACTCATTTTTAGAAATATAAATTGTTTCAACATTCCACCTTGTTTTACAGGTGGAAGAGAAGTTTTTATTTTTTATAACATATTTTTCTAAATAACTATATTATTTGTAGATGATCTTCTAAAGATCACACATCATACGTCACTAACATAATGATTTTGAGCACATACCAATGGATTGGGATTGATAAAAAAAGCAATCCCGAAAATCCCGAGATTAATTTTACTATTCCCGGGATTCGTAGGTATTAAAAATTGTCTGGGACCTGGAATTAGATTCCCTAGTGAGCATAATGAGCTCATAATATGTTATTATTTTTATTAAAGACGTAAAATAAGAGTCAATGAAGTTGAAACTAATGGAAAAAAAAATTAGGCTTTTTATATTATTTTTATTTAAAATTAATCCTGGTAGAAATTACCATGTTTGCTCTACTGGATATTAATAATCAGAATAAGAACAATTAAAAAATTAGATATTTATTGGTTTAAATCACCTAGATTCTAGATATTCCTAGAATCTTTTAAAAATCAGAGAGCTGGACAGTCGCAAGTATAGTAGTGAACATAACCTTAGGGAATTTTTCTATAGGAGTCAAGGAATATTTGTGTATTTTACCGCAAAATAATATATATTTTAAGAACGTTTGAAATGGATTATTTATTGGAAAAAGAAATGGAAATTGACAGATAATTAAAAATTGATCGTTTTTATTTTTTTCAGCTGAACAGTTTCTGCAGGAGCCCGGTACATCAGACGACTCTGTTCAACACAAACAGTCCGGTAATTGGTTCAGATTGCAGGTGAGTGCAGAATTTGTCCGGTCTCGTATGCGGGCGCCGCAATTTAACCCTTTCCCGACCGGCGCACCGTCTATAAATCAGCCCCGACGCCCTCGCCAACGTAATTGAATAGAGGATGAAAAAAAAGAGACACGGGCGTCTCTGTGACTTTCGGATGCATATCTGAACACACTACTGTGGCGGATGAAATATGGCCCACTTTTTCATTTCGCCATTTTATACATTTTCTCCGAATAAGGTAACAGTACGTTTTGTTTCATCTTATTTTACGATTTTTTTTTGCTGAAAAACGGAATCCAATATTTCAGACGGGCGCCGTATTAAATCGCGTCTGTTCGAGCGGAAAATTTGAATATTAACATTATTAAAACACCGTTTTAAAGTTTGTGCGGGGAAATACTGAAAAACACATGTAGAGAGAACCGTTTAAAATTCAGATGTACGAATGGGATAAACTAAATTCCTTTTCCGCGCATACACGCGAAATCCTTATCAAATATCTACGGACATCTGCATATCAAAAGCAGTTGAACGAAATTTGCGTAGACGTCCTGATGTGGAAAAATTCAGCCAAGAAATTTGCATATATATTGGCGGAATAGATAAAATCCACGGATAGTTTCCTAATATGACCGACGTTTATCCTGAAAGCTCCGGGCTTACCGTAATCACTTGATAAAGGGCCTTTAAATAAAAATAGAAGAGAGAGAAAAAATCTCTTTGTGCTTCTGTTTGGTTTATCTCGTAGAGAGACGACCAATAAATAGCTCCGCCGGTGGAGACTGCCGTGCAGACTCAAAGCCGTTGCGAATTATTTCAGCACATTTATAGAAAACGCTTTGTGCCCTCGCGAAATGATGCAAACGCTGTATATTTTCATTGCGAAATGTGTTTCCCATACATATAAAAAATTTGCATCAAATTATATTAATACAGTGATTCTATCCCAAATGGAGGAACATAGATCAAGCATTTTTAATAGATCACATTTTCTCTAGATTTTTAGGTTTTGTAAGTGGTATTTTGTTTTCCAACCTGTCAGGTTATTATTTATTATTTAAATGGCCCCTTACCCGTAACGAGTCCCTGCCATCTAAAGGGCATTACGCCATCTCCGCTGGTCCTGTGCATTCTCCACCCATCGCCCAAGCCCCATCAGTGAAGCATCCTCCTTAATCCTGTCTTTCCATCGTAGTCTTAGCCTCCCAACGGAGCGGGTTCCCCCAGGCCTAGATTTTATAATAGTATGGATCAGCCTTTCGCTGCCCATTAGGGGTTACATGTCCTGTCCAAGGGCATACATGGTTATGGCCTCGTTCTTCAACCGTATGTTTCTATATTCGGGACTAGCTTAGACGCGAACAAATTGCCTCGTTCGAATCACTGATAGTCCTTGAAGGAATCCTTGCAATATAGTTTATATGGCATGGGCTCACAGGACAGTTTATCTTGCTGCCTAACTTGACACTAGTTTCAATCAAATTTTCGCTTTTCGAAGTTGACCCCTTTAATTTCAACATTGTTTCTTATTGTTCAAGGTTATCAATCTTGGTTTGAAACGTAGATGTTTCAATGCTCGTCTCCTCCAAGGTGTCCAATCTTACTCTAGTTTCTGATACTTGAGTGTGAAGTCATTGATCATGATGCGTGATCCATCTCTACAGAGTTCTTCAGCTCGTTACCGTCCGATTTAAGAGATTTTATGTCCTCTGACATTGTTCGAAGAGGGGCTATGTCGATCTTGATACTTTTAATCTCAGCCAATATCAGATCCAACGATACTGAAGTTGGCGCTGAGCCACTTAAGGAAGGGCCTGAACTAAGGTCCGCCTTGCAGGAAGCACACTTCCATTGAAACTTCCCGTTTCCGAGTTTTCTGTGACATTCTTGAATGTTAAGAAGACGATATTCTTATTCAAATTCACTTCTTAATTACAACTATTACTTATTTTGATTACTTCTACTGTATTTCTATTGGTGTTTACTAAAACTACCAATCCTTTATATGAACTCAAGCAAAACTTGTTCAATCTTGCCGCAACATTTACATGATAAACCAGGCAGTCATTTTAGCTGATAGCTCTGAATATCTTTTTTTCTGTTGGAAAAGTGAAGATCTTAAAAGGACACCTCCATTGAGCTGGATTTTTACCAGCTAAAACCCCTCCTTTAGCTCCGACCACCACAACGGTATTGTCGTTAAATATTTAGCGTGGTGGTGGCTGACTTTCGGGTAAAAACTTTACCTCGCGTCCTTCTTGATATCGATTCTTTCCGTTATCCTTGCTGTCGGCCGTCTTGATCCTTCGGCTTTTTTTTTGGTTAGCATTACTATCCCGGTAAACGTGGATAGCATCTTATGGTCTTGGTCTTTACCAAGGAGGTGTTTCTGCACTGCTTCGACCGTTACCATCTCTCCTCCTAGGCTTTTTCTAGCTTCTATGAAGCGTGGACAATGTAGCAAAGTGTACTCAGCGGTATCCAGCGCTTCTCTGCATTCGTGGCATTCCGTGGTAGCCTCTTTCCCGATTCGGTGAAGGTAATCTCCGAAGCATCCGTGTCCAGTTAGAAATTGGCAGAGTTGAAACCCTATGTGTTGGCGATTTTTGAGCCACGGTTTGATTGCTGGGATTATTTTTCGAGTCTATTTCCCGATTGGAGTGTCGTCCCAGCGCTACTGCCATTTTCTTATCAGACGAAGGCATACTCCGGTGCTAGGTTGTTCTTGAGTCCGGCTCCTGCTTTTGGTGCTCGTATAGCTCTTTGAGCTTCTCGGCCAGAAAGTCTATTGGCGGTATTTCAGCCAACACCAATACCGCGTTCTCGGAAATAGTCGAGTAACCCGCGACTGTTCTCAGCGCATTATGTCTCTGCACTCTTGCTAGGTTCTTTCTGGATCTCTCAACTTTCTTTGCCGGGGCCCAAACTGAGGCTCCGTACAAGTGGGGGTACTCAGGACGACGCTTGCATACAGCAGCCTTCTTTTTTGTTTTTGGCCGCCCATGTTCGGCATGAGTCTAGCGAGAAAGTTTGCGGGGTCGGTCGCTTTTTTAGCCGCTCTAATTGTGTGTTCCCTGAATCTTAGTTTGTCGTCTATTTGTACTTCAAGGTGCCGCAGAGATCTTCTAAAGGGGATTGAGAAGCTCCCGATCTTTATATACGGCGGCTGTAGTTTTCTCTTCCTTGTGAAAAATACGCCTTCGGTCTTGTTGCTTGCGAGGGATAGCCCAACGTTGTTCAGCTATCGGAATATCTTGCGGAGTGCTTTGTCAGCCATCTCTTCGAGTGCTGATATCCTTTTGTTCGATATCAGCAGCTCTACGTAGTCTGCAAATCCATTCAGTTTTGCTCGGACTATCTGAGAGTTTCCGAGAGTACCTGTCCTACAATGTAAAAGTGGATTTTTTCTCCACCTTGTAGATTTTAATTTACGTTTTAAAATGATTTATCGATAAATGCATAAATATGAAGATCATTTTCATTCAGCATTTTTATATCCTTTAAGCATTTTTATTATGGATTAAATTATAAGTACAATAGATTATTTTTTTATTTATGGAAATATTTACAAATATTCAGCCTACTGTTTTCAGCTGATAAAATGAAAAAGCAGGATATCGGCCACCACCTGCAGGCACTATTAGTCTACTTCAGCCCGGACGTTCCGGAGCACTATAATCACCCGGAGCACGTGAGGTTTCACTATACTTCCGGTTAACCGCGCTCACCTCCATACATCACAGGGCACCGATAGCGTATTGATACGCCGAACTGCTCATTTGTAAGCGGAGAGATAAAAAAGCACATTTGTTTCAGTCGATTTCAGTAGTTTTAAGCGACAAAGCGTTTAAAGATTGCGCATTTCACGCGGAAAAAGTTTCTGAAAACTATAGAAACTTTTATAGCATTAACCTGAGCTATAGCCGTATGTATATTTTTTGCATAATATTAAGTAAAATAACATATGGTGTCGTGTAAAAATTAAATTTATTGCCATACACCTGGATTAAATTTAGTAAATATACGATAAATTATTCCTGTCTATTTTGCAAAAATAAATATCTGCATCGACGTATTAAAATATCAATTTTAGTTTTCGGGGGGGGGGCTATTATTCACCCGGAGAAAAACCTTTCTGCCAAACTTGTCAAGTGGAAAGGTTATTCGGAAAATGCCGACATGCGCCATAAGAGGCCCGTCCCATGAAACTTTATACGAGATGGGCCTTAAATACACGCTGCACAACTGTAAAATATTTAGATTTTATAGTTCGGACCGACGGACCTCTGCTCCGGGAATCCCCGGGTTTTATGCCCACGGGAAGTGTGTGTTCACCTTGTACGTACACGGAATTATGAATTTCGGGTCGCGATATCTGATTATTTATTTTACGGTTCAAAAATCTGTTTCCCCATATAAATGCACAAATGAGATGAGGGACGGCCATAAAACCGTCGGACCATATTATTGGATATCGGGGGCCGGGCCACTACGGCGCCGGGGGATGGGGCAACACTTGCTCTACACGGCATGTTTATCATAACTACCAGATCCGAAAAAAATATCGCGGTCGTTAATCGCATCGTAAAATATGTCGGAAAATGGAAAATCCGGAAAATGTTCCGGAGCCCGCGCGTTTTCGAAATTTAATAAATTGCAAACATATCGAAAAATAAATGGCGCTATTCACTATCAATGATCTGTCTACGGACTTAACCTTATTTTACCATATTTCAGACAACTATTCTTAGTTATGGCTCTCCAGGTCAGATACGTCACTCTCCACTGCCGAGTATAGCTGCTTATAGCCTTCTCATCTCATCTGTTTTCACTAAGATATGTTCTCGTATTAAAAAGCTACTCGTCGACTCTCATCTTCAGTACAATACCCCATGTCTATTGTCACTCATATTCCGGGAATAAAAGTTGCACACTCTAATGATATATGAGTTTTGTCGATAGTTCGAAGAGACGATAGGAACACGAAGAAGGGTTCATTTTCTTCGGGATCAGTTTGAGGCAGTCAAAGAAAACTTCATAAGGATAGCCGGACAGTTGATATCACCTCGTAGTATACGTGAGAGCAAAGTTAAATCGGTTACATTACGTCTATAATACAAGGGTAGGAGATTAAACCTACGACATGAAGATTCATAGTTATTGACTTCAATGTTCTATTTAAATAAAAGAAATCTAAAAAATCGCCTTTGAATAGCTTCGATATGGTTAAGATAAATCGAATACTGAAGGTTCTAAATTTGGATTGCATACTCAAGGTTCTTACGTAGTAAAGAATTCTTTTTTCTCGAGGTTTTCATCGAATGAAATACCATAGAGTATCTGATAGTAAAACCCAATGCTTTGGTAACGATTTCTTTGACGTGTAGATCAAAACGCATTTTGGAATCGTGCGTGATATCCAAATCTTTAAAATTATTTAGATTATATACCGAATTTGGCATGTTTTTTTCGCGTAAGTCATTACAGCACACTTAGAAACGTTGATAGCTAGTTCGTTCAGTACGCAGTAGTCAGTCAATCTGTATAAATCGTCTGGTAAAGCCAAAGTCCCATCTTGAAATCATTTTGAGAATCTTCATATCTTTGGCAAACATGAGGTAACTGGAATTCTTAAAGCAATCGTCAATGTCGTTAATAAAAAAATAAACAGTAGAGGTCTAAGAAGTGAGCATCGAGTTTCGCCCGAGAGGATATAGCGACTGCTTGGCACCTTCGATCGACATATGAGGTCGACCATCTCAGCAGGTTCTCATAGACCCCTACTTTATAGAGTTTCTGAAGTAGGATAACGTGGTTTAGCTTATCAAATGCCTTACTGTAGTCAGTGAACACTATGTCCACGACACTCCCACTGTCCATGGTCTCAGTAATAAAGTCACTCGAGAGAGCCAAGTTAGTAACTGTTTCTTAGAAAGCCGTGTTGACTTGGGTTAAAATGATGATTGTAAGTGGCATACAGCTGCTAATATACGACGCTTTCTAAAACCTTGGCAAACATGCACAACTTGGAAATCGCCCTATAGTTAGCGATGTGGATTTTCCGACCATTTTTATGAAGAGAACTTACAAATGCTGACTTCCATATGCTCGGCATGACACCCTCATATAAAAATCGTTTAAATAGTAACGCTAGTGGGTAGCTTACTTTATGCGAGCACTTAACTAATACCAACGAAGAAATGCCGTCAAGTCTTGCAAATTTGTTAGTATCGAGAGATGACAATATTTTTTTCACACTCTTGGGAGAAACAGTGATATTATTTAGGAAACAAGATACCTTGCCCTCGTCAGTAACATTGAAAATATCTAGAATTGGTATATTTATAGTGGGCGATAAATGGAAATATTAGTTTCCATGAGTCGCCTGCAGCATCATTATGATACATGCGAGAGGTCAGAATACTAGATATGCTTTTGCTTATTTTTTAAATTTTCCAATTCTTCAGAATTTAAGAATAGGTCTAATATCCAAACTATCCAAAATATATAAGAGTCAAAGCACACACGTCACTGAATTGGCCTGGATAGCGGTGGATAACTACGGTTTGTGCCCAACCGCCATCGCCCCCACGTCTAATACCGACACGCGACAACACTTTAGACTCTATACTATATGATGTTGTTAACTGCTGTAATTACGTATTGCAATGAACGATGCAGGCAGCGATCACCAAGATGTTTTGCAACTAAATGTAGCCGATAAATCACACAATGCACTGCTAATATATTTGGCACCGACTTTTTCATTAAAGAAATAACGCCACGATACACCCTACCATAGCTGGAGCATCATCAGTAGCAACTGACATGATATTATTCAAAGGATTATATATATATGTACACATCGTGTAAAAACGGATTTTTAAAATATTATAAGTGAATAAATATTAGCATCTCATGGCCCTCTTTTTGCTTCACAGGGCTCCCCTACTTCTTCCAGGGCCAGCATTATCTCCATAGCTTCTTCCAGGGCTCCCCGAGGGGCCAGGTGACCCACTTTGGGAACCTATGACCTAGAGTAGTTGACAGTTTTAGTGACCAGTCCATTTCCGAGAGTTGCTGAGAGATTATGTCGATATAATGTGTATGTTTGCATTTTAAACATTTCCTGATTACTCCCGGCTGATGAATCGATACACGCTGATTAATTAGCGGCATTTCTTAGCATCTCGTCTTTGGCGGTGTATCGAAGCGTCTCAAATCATACGCCCATAAATCTGGCTCGAGCGACAAACAAGTGGGTCGCGCAGCCACGCCGCCTCGCGCACTCAGCGGCGTCGCGACGCCTGTACTGCGACGCCAGATCTGAAGCTCGTCGGGGGGCCCATTCATTACTCATCGAAAGCGCTAATCAGCTTCATTTGTATTCTTATCAGCGGGTCGGGTTGCCGAGCTCAAAACCGGCGACGGATATTAACGATCCACGCGTCCTGACGTATCCGTTTGCGAAAGTGAAAAATGATTCGTTCCGCGCAATGTGTACATCATTTTCGGCTTTCTTCAGAAAGCATTATTGTGTTACGTGTAATAATGTTGGCTTGTCAAAGTTACAAATGACTGTCTCGCTTTGACAAATTTTATTATGAGATTTTGCGGAAGCACTGCACGAGATTTATCTGAGATGTAATAATAATATTTCTAATGCATTAATTATTGTATTAATTATGCGGATGATTTTGTATAAATCATTCAAATTGCGTTTCGTGCCAAATTCGATGCTTTAAAAATTCGCGAGCGAAAATTTGAATAGCCAAATTGAGCCACCCCTCACGAAATCGTTCTATTTTTTTTTTAACCCGGTGAATTTTCTTTTTTTCGCAGACAATTATCGGAAATGCCCATTTTTAAAGTAATCCGCAGACGAGCGGGATGATTAGTGACCTTTTCATTAAAACATTAACGTTGCCTTTCATATTCCGCATTTCCATAATTCCCCATCGCAAATGAATAATTGTCAATTTTCTTTGACCGGAATTAACATAGGACCAAATTTAGCAATTCAACGTTTCATATTCACATTTTTTTTTAACTTTATTGGTTTTTTAATAATTATACATATTTTTTTATAGAACCTCCCGTACATCCTGGCGGTTCTTTGCTCTCAACACATATTTTTACATTTTCCGTTAGCCGTTGTAAGTAGGTCCCTCGAGACCTCTGCGGAAGATCGGACTTGTAATACGACATTAATGATGAATACTCTATAGTCTGTGAAAAAACTTATCTCTGGGGACGAGGCTGTGGTCGAGGTTTTCACTGTTCGATTCCTGGAAAAACAACCACGGCACAAAAACGGATAGGTAAGCCGCTTTTATATTTAGGTGTTAAAAATTCCAGAGATAAAGAATAATTTTGTCGCATATTTTTTTTAATATTAAACATATATATAATATATTATTAATTAAAAAATAAAATATGGGATCATCGTATGTGGTTTTAACTATTATTTTTAGACAAGGCTTTAACTTTTCGATCTCGTGGCCCTCTTCCGCTTCATAGTTTCAAATTAGAGCGATGATTATATTTCCGAGAGTTAAGAAGAGTTAGCTTGTCGGTTTGATCTCATTATCGCTGACGTGCGACAGAGGTCCCGGCCCTGGCGGGATGGGACCCGTTGGGATGGGGTTCCGTTGGCTCGGCGATATCACAGACTTTTTCTGCACAAAGGACCCAATTAAACTTCACAAGGGGCTTTTTCTTTCACCCATCCGAGGAAGTTTGTTGCGAATATTCTGTCCGCGGGGCTCTAGGGGCTCCTCGAGGTGGGCCCTTTGTGTCGTCGACCGCCCTCAGCCGCCCCTCAATATTCATTATGCTGCCTACTTAAATGCTTCTTGCAGCCTGGATCCCGTGGATTTATCCCCAACGCTTTTCTTCAATTGCACGCATCTATTCTTTAAACGAGAAAGAAATTAAGACTCATTCTCAAACCACTTAATATTTACATTTTTTATTAAAAATAAATTATTCATGAACGATTTGTTGTTGGTCCATCAGTTTATCTTTCTAAAACACTGGCATTAACACCTTTTAAATTAAGTATCAATTTTGTTAGCATTTTATTAGCTGCCAACAAAATCGATACTTCCTAAAAAAAATATTTACTACGATATTTTTATCTATCTAATTAAAACTCATTCTAGAGTGAATTAATATTCACATTCGATTTAACAACTTTTAATTAAAAATAAAATGGCTCATACTTACGCGCAAAGATTATCCCGTAAAAAGAATTCTACTAAACTTGTTGGTACTTTAAACTTAAATGCTTGGAGTACCATTTAGTCTTTAGTTTTAATTTTGATCCTTATATAAAAACTAGCCATTCGTTGCTCACTTGAATGGATCAGATGTATTGTCAGGGCGAGATGAAGGGCCAGAGGCGTTGCTTTGGCATAATAACTGACTTTGACGTTGATATTAAGTACATTCTATTTTTTTGTTAATTTAGATAATAATTTATCAAGATCAGAGCGAAAGTTACCAAGGAACTTTATTGTTACACTCACTGATTTTACGTTAAATGGACTCATGGTTACATAAATGATTAATATTAATATTTATAATAGAAACTAACTTCTATTTTCTCTCGCAGCTTTTAAAATATTTGTATCATAAAAAATAACCTAAATGTTGAAATACTCCCTTCCATAATCTTCTTATTCCGTTGTTTATAATAAATACAGTATGTCCCTCCCTTGATTTTGTAGAGGCCCGCAATGTGAGGGTGTCATAGGTAATACTGAATCACGTTGTAGCATGGATCTATAAATCTATGTTTCAAAATTTAAATTATCCATAGCCATGCCCTTTTGCAATAGTCGTTGTGGATTTGGTATGGTTATTAGGTCCTCCACTCAACTTCTAACTTAAACGAGCAGAGTTTCCTCCTCTTGTTCGTTTTACTTCGTAGTTGTCATTTCGCGTTAGATTTTCAGAAAAGAATCTTTTAATGCTTCTATTGAAGGAAATTCATAGCATTATGTCATTTTATAAAATGTGTAGTGCTATTGACTCAATCTTTCTCAGTAATGATTATTTAACATTTATAATATAATCATTGCCGTTGAAATTGTTGCTGTTATCAGCTTCACAATGATCATAATCTTCCCAGTTGTCAGGTTGAAGCTGATCTGGATTGAAGCAGAGATCTAAAATTCCTTATTCCGAGTTTCAAATACGATGGTTTCTCGCATTATCTTTATTCCCTAATCATTTTTATTTCGTAGTTATTATTTCACCATGAAAGGATAAACGAATCCTTCTTGTTCAGCGGTACGAATTCTTCTGCTTTTCAAAAACATTTTTTTTTTTTTAATTTTATAAAAACATGCTGGACTAGTTTGGTGCAAGTGAATCTCAATAGATTTTATTTATATTTTATCTTCATCCCATCGAAATCACGCTCTTTCATGAGCTTATTGAACAAAAACCTATACGGTTTCCGACCTCCATTCTTCTTCGCCGAATAAAGCTGCAAATATCCTCATCAGGATCCCGCTCTTTGGAATATCTATTTTTTATTTATTTAATCATTTTTAAGAGAAACTTACAGCATAAGATAAAATAATAAAAAGATAGATACAATTAAAAGTTTTTACAAGTTACAAAAAGAATAAATTAAGGAAACATGAAAATTAGAAGAAATGAAAGAAGAGAATGGAAAAAAAAAATCAATAAACAAAATAGATATATTAATAAACATATTTATTTGCGATGAAAGAAAAACATCGCAAGAGACTTCCTAATATTCGTTTTTTTTAATTGCTCGTTCAAGCCATTGTAAAGGTTGCACACTCTGATGAAATATAAGTTATTGTTGTACAAGTTCAAATCAAGAAATCGTCTTATAGAGTTTGACTTTAGTCTTCTTTGAAATAAGTATAGATTGTAAATGCTTTATATTCAAATAAGTCTCAAGTTGATTTATTTCTTTTTTGTTTCTACTTATCGATCCTCATCGGTTTAAGGTCTTATCTTTGGCATATATGGATGTATTATGATCATTAATCTTCAGTTATGCGTTAATCATTTGACTTTAGTAACATTTCAAAGAGCTTTTTATATTAATCAACAACACTATTATTGTATCAAGCTGCATTTTGACTGTGCTATATTCCACATGGTGAATTTCTATAAATATTATAAAAAATAAATTTAGCACCCCGAATCTCGCAGTGATAACTATACTTTATTACAGCGGGATCCTGCCAAATGGCGGAAGGGGAAAAAATATTCAAAGGCAAATAAATGTGGGGAGGTGGAAACGCACGTGTCGGATTTCGGGATATCATTTGTTTGATTCTGCGTATTCCGGTTCGAGCTTAAATCAGCAGGTACGATCCAACAACGCGGTACGTCTTTTCCAATCTCGTACATGCTGTTTGTCCCCATCTGCATGAGTGCTCGTATACTGTGGATCCTTTTTTCCATTATTTAAACTGAGGTCCTGCACAGAATCAATTGCCATTGAAGAGTGTCGAGTCGAGCGTGAACCAGGATATGAAACGGATCTTTTTGAGCTTCGCGTGCGCAAAGCGGAAGCCGACGGTTTCATATCCGTTTAAATGTAGAAAGCGTCTATTTATCCAGAAAATATTATTTTATTTTGATTATGATGCCCTATTTATAATCTCGGCTATCACAATGTAAAGGATATGTGATTGTGCTTGACTGGACTAGGATGGGGTAAGCCCTTACACTCTCGTCAATAATATTTATTTCACTAATTTAATTTCTCCGAATAGAGGTTTACCTTAATAGAGGTTTATTATTAATAGTGGTTTCCCGCCTGCAGTGGGAAGGTCTCTGCACGCTGATGTTCTTGCCACCTCCTGACTCTTGCAGCAGCTGTGTTTGTAAGCACGATTGCTGCTCTGGCAAAGACGAATCTTAACTTGAGTCCCCAAGAAGGGGGTTCATTTCAACGTCCGTTGTCCTTATTAAGTCTGTCCGTTTTAGGCATCCTATTATTATACGACAGCTTTAATTTAGAGCCACGTTTACATTTAAAGTATGACGTGACCTACTATATGCTGTAAATACATATTCACCATCTCACTAGCATAAGGCGTTAAGGCCCAATGTGCTTCTTATTATTTTTTTAAGGGTATTAAATCTGGCGCTTTCGTCCATATTGATCTTTTTAAGATAGGCTTCATCCAATAACTACACCTAAATGTACTGGCCTAAATTACACCTAAATTCATTTATTTTATTTTAAAGACAATGCGTGATTGGCATTACAAAATAACCCAGGTCACTAATCACGCATAAAAACATAAATAGTATAATGAAAAAAAAAATACACAATTTAAGATATAAAATAACAACAAAAATAAAAAAAAGTAAAAAATATGGAAATTCCTGGCGATTGTGAGCCTCGATATCCAGAAATAGATATTACTATATATTAAAAAGAAAAAAAAAGAAAAACCGTCATTAGTTGGTCCGTTATAAGAAATTAAAAAATTTCATACAAAAGATCAACGAAATGGCGATATTTGACATCAAAAAAATCCACATATTCGGCAAAGTGGTTAAGTAGAGCTATGGTTACCGGAGAGTCCTTGAGAGCACCTGTCCTCGCATTTGGCGGACGAAAAAGTACACGCGAACGAGCTCGATGGTATTGAGGTGGCGCCCATAAGGGCAACTCGCACAGAACAAGGGGGTTATGTATTGCGCCAACAATAGCTTGAAGAAGTGCTTTGCCAAGTAAATCGATCTTCTTTTCTCAAGGGTTGTATACCCCAGGCAACCCTGCACCCATGCACTGGGGTATAAACTTGGGTAAAAACCAAACTACCTCATGTAGTAATCACCAATCAGCAAAAGCATTCAGCAAAAGAATTGGCAATTTGTTGGGAGTTACGTAAAGTACCTCCACCAAATACCATAAATTTTGATACGGAGTTTTCCGTTTGCTTTGCGTTATTGTAATTCCAAAAAATTTTTGGAGATTCCATCTAACGCTGCTCACATAACAACACGTAGTTGCGATGGTCCTAGTGAACCGTCGCCTTATACTCTCTCCGAGGGCGTACGAATGCCTCGTGGTACTCTGGGTTGGCGGATTGTTTCCACGCTCTGTGAATGGAGTGTTTCCTTGCTACAATTGTAATTGCCTTCTTAGAGAACCATTTAGGGAAAAAAAAATTCGGTTAAAGTCGCGTTCAGGCGGAAGACACGAGTCAAACACTCTATAAATAAAGTCAAACAACTCGCTATTCGATATCGAGGGATTGAGCCAAGTCTCGGTCAGCGCCACAATGTGCGAATCCTGGGCGAGTATGCTTGTTAAAAATTAAAAGGTTTTGGTACCAAGACCTCTCACATTCTGATAAACCAAATTGACCAGCTCGGTAGATTTACATCGAGTTAGTCAATTTGAATTACTTTTATTGAAAATGTACTGGCGTACACGGACGTGTTTCGGCCAGACACTTTCACTTATGAAGAGGTCTGTAGTACTCGCCGGCACTCCAATTTTAAATACCTTCGAGTGGCGATACCTCGATTTTAAATCGAAGACACTATAGTCACCGGCTTTAATCTCCTTTAGGAATCTCATAATGTCATCCACTTTGGTGTCTGGGTGGAACGAGCACGCATAAAGGTATTGTTTTCTTTCGACATCCCTAAGCGAAGACGAGTTACTCGTGCCCGTGACGCACTCACTAGTCCTCTTGGATGAAGCTGGTTGTCGCCTTCTGTATGTGACCAACCTGAATCGATCGGACGTGTTGTCCAGTTGCGGCGACGGACCAGGAGTCGCCTTGACGATGCTGGCAAAAGATGTATTCGGTTCGTCCCCGACCGACTTTGATCTCCGCGACGTGTGCATGGCTGGCGTTGGCGTTGACGGTTGCTTGGGAGGTACTACGCTGCTCAGCTGTTTTGGTAGTACTTACTTCCTCGGTTCTTGTTTTGTGTTCTTGGAAAATTTGCTTTTCGCTTTGTTATTTTTCTTCACTTGCTTATTTTCCAATCTTTTTAATCTCGACAAAAGTTGGGCGAGATTAGAGCGCAAGTTTGCCAGGAAATTTATTGTTAATCTTACGGATTTTAAATTATTAAGAATTAATTGGCAAAATAATTGACAAAAATAATTCAATTCGCTAATGAGTTGCGTCCGTCCGCCAGCGATTCTCGAAT
This sequence comes from Philopotamus ludificatus, assembly GCA_022495035.1. Lineage (NCBI taxonomy): Eukaryota > Metazoa > Arthropoda > Insecta > Trichoptera > Philopotamidae > Philopotamus > Philopotamus ludificatus. Next base: position 45,979 of record JAGXCT010035483.1, on the reverse strand, counting down.
ACAAATGTAATTAAGTTTGAGCGTTTGCTTTATAGAACTCGTTGAGCGTTTCCAGATCCTTAGTAATTATTCTTCTATGACCGTCATAGACGCACTTTGTGATACAATGACTAAATCGTTAGCATATCGAGGTAGCGGCTATTCTTGTCGTCTATCGGTTGATCGTTCGTATGCCACACAGGTTCGTTGAATACAGAAGCCAGTGGGTGTTCTATCTAAATCTGCTAAGCTGTTCGAAGTGATTCTACACAAGAGTATATTTCATTACATTGCGAGTAAAATCACAATGGATTTTGTCATGGACTTTCATTAGTCAGTTTTTTAAACCATCTGACTAAGTCACTGGATAAGGGGTCGTTATCTATAACGATTTTGAATAGCGAAGGCGTTTGATAAAGTTGACCACGTTCCATCAATTAGGTTAGCGAGTTTTGAGTTCTTGGATAATCTCTTACAAATCTTCCTCTCTTATTTAAAAGATAGGAAACAGTACATGATACACAATTCCCTAACGTCGTGTTTCTACGATTTAAATTTAGGTAAACTTTTAAACTTTGCAAATCAATTGACTCAATAGGTGATTGCTTTTCGAAAGCATTATGAAGTATCGTCTGTTTCTGAACATTGATGCTATAATGCTAGTAGGATGTCAGTTTTTTGTTATATTATAGAGTTTGACTAATAAGAGGTTATGATTGACCGCATCGTAGGCTACCAACAATTTAACGATTTGACTATTTCGTTATCTTAAAACAACTGTTATTTCACTCCTGGTCATTTATCTTGGCTATCTACCATATGTACTCAGGAATCCCAAATCATTGTCGTGGTCCAAATCTTCTAGTATTTCAGATACTTCACGCTTGATTCTGTAGCGCTTATTAGTGTTTGCTCATTGCATTGTGCTACGTAAAACAACCAAGGTTAGAAAAGATAAAGCAGTCTTAAATAAATATACTTAAATAAAACCAGTGTTATGGCTTATAGTTAACTAGGTGGTATGTAAGTGGAAGACGCATAACCTTCACATGTTTTATAAAAATATTTATGCAATAGATACCTATTCTTCGTTGAATAAATAATTACCAATAATATAAAAAAATAACCAGTGTCGTGGTTTGACACTGGTGGGATTTTAGTAAGAAAGATTCATTCCCCTTGCATCTTTACAATCTTTATCGAATCTTTAAATAAGTGAATGACGCTTTGGAATCTTTCTGTTATGCTATCCATTCGTCGTAGTCAAATAAATAAATAAATAAATACTAAAACCTTATACAATGAAGACCCGTTTTTACGATTTTGAAGTGATAAAAAACTTAATTAAATTAAAAACGTAGTTACGCAGCATCGAGGCCGAGAAGAAGAAGAACTATGCTGGAAAACCAGTGCTACTTTAGACTTTAACAGAGTCTACGTTGTAGATTTCTCTTAAAGAAGACCAAAGTCGAGCTCTACAAGATACTCATCAGGCCCGTCCTAACATACGGATCTGAATGTTGGAGTTTGACAAAACAAGTTGAACGACAACTAGACGTATGGTCAACAAGCCTTCCTGTGTCCCTAAAGGAATGGAAGACCAAGGCCTAGGTGTTAGGACTATTTTCAAAGGGATACTGCTTCATTGAAACTTACAGGAAGTTGGAGCGACGTAGCTGCAGACCGAATAAAATGGAGAAGGGCGTTGGATAAGGTTCTGTCTCGCCTATGATGACGATGATGATGATACTTTTAAAACTATATATGCACTTTTTTAATAATTAATTTTAGATTTACTCTACAAAAATATGGAATAAAGTATTATAGCAATACTATTCGTTTATCGTACTGGCAACGCCGAGTGCGCTTTGAACAAATATCAATTTTTCACTTAGGTATTTGCTTTCCGTGATATTTCGCAGTTGATTTTGCGAAAGCAGCGCGTTTCGCTGATGATAAAAATAATAATAATAATCCGTTTATATGCACAAAGGTTTGGTACATTTTTCACCTGGCACGAAACGTCGGTAAATAAAGTGTCGGGGGGGTTTCGGTATATGGCTCGTATATATACGTGTGTGTGTGAGAGAGTTTGTCGAAAAAGAGAAATGCATTTCTCGCAAATTTCCTCTTTTACGATTTCCGTAATGCGGACATTTGCATCGCAGCTGGAAAATTTTCCTTTATCGCCCGGCGAGGCCAGCAACAGCTGGCCGGGCAGCACAATAGGCCAGAAAAAAACATGGAGCCAATATTATTTATGGCCGATATTGTCTGGCCATGGGTTCTGGACACTGGCCCAGAATCCGGCCCGACTGACCGCTGCACATAATCGCGTCTCCCCGTCCACACACCCCCCCTACCGCCCCCCATCCAGACCCGTGGCTTCGGATCCAAGACATTCAGAGGAAATTGCTGAATTTGTACATGCATTGGATTCGTGCCATATATTTTCAGAGATTTTTTTTGTATTTTATAAAATCATCCGCGAATCCCGCGGGGTTAGAAAAATGCGACGTTTTAATTATGAAAATTATTTTTCCATGTCAGGCTTCGGATCCGACTCACAGTGGCAAGATGAAAAACGAGTGTCATTTGCGCGACACGCGGTGAATACAAATGCCTTGGGAGACGTTGGCTGATGAGAGGCCGAGACGATTCTCTTTGTCTCTCGGAAGAGGGCTTCGTTTACGCGTGATTTATAGAGACGCTTTCCTCTCTCCACTTGTATAGAAATGAAAATTTTAAAGTTGTAATGAAGCTGTTAACTCAGTTGTATACTACAATTATACCTGAAAGAATACAGCTTCGTAATAAAAATATTCTATTGTGGATTGTTTTTACTGTTATAAGACGGATCTATTTTTAACATCTATCAAATTACTTATTAAAAATTAAACTTGCAATATTCCTTAAATTTCAGTTTAATAATAAATCTCCATATTAATATCATCACTAGATGATATTAATATGGAGATTTTCCTTCTTTTTATTGGCTGAATGTCATCATCACAACTACTTTCGATTACATTTTCTGTTATGTTCCGTCGTAGTTCAAAAAAATCGGAAAAACGTGATTGTTCATCTTTTTTGATATTCTTGTAAATCTCTTCATATCTTGCAACGCATTCTTTAATTTCTCGCTTCTAATTTCAAGAGGAACTGTTGTGGTAATACTGTAGTAGCTAAGATGCTGGATGCAAAATGCATCAAGAAATCAAGAAGCTTCGTAACAAGAATGGTCACGATCCTCAGACATGAAGGTACAGACTAAAAGAAAGATTGCTCATATTCATTTAATTCTACTTTAAACTTTTATTGTTTAATTTATTCATAAGCAATAAATACAATTGATGATGAGTCTATTTTAAAACTAAAGATGGACAATTTCTGTTTAACACTACATGAGAATTTCCAAACAATTATCATCGCAATTATCGTTCGATTGTTGCTTCTTCATTCCTTGGCGTCGTCGTTAACAAAGCACGACCGCTGCAAGTATGTGGCGAAGAGGCGTCGTGACGATTTTGTTAATGAAGTAGTAAGGCGCCTCCACCCGCGGCGTCGCGACGCCCGCGCTCCCAGCGCCAGTAATCGTTCTGCTTATCTACCTCTGATGCCATTAGCGCTCTAACACGTCGTACAGCTACAATCGGCACAGATACAGGCGAACCCATTAAAATTTAGGCACGCCTAAATTATCCTACGTTATTAATTGACGAAACGTAATGCAAGATGAGGCATGGTTACGGCAACAGAAATGTGATACTATCGAGCTCGATGCCGACCAGATCTGGTTCTAGTGATTAACGCTGTCCTTTGCCTCCCAATTTTGCTCAGGGCCAGATATCGATATCATAGACTTTGCAAAACATTCCACCTACTTTCAAATACTATAATTAGAATCAACGAAATGTTCCAAATATTAATTAATATGAAATTACGCAGTATGTGCTTTGTCGTATATTTCTTATAGAAATATGAAATAAGTGAATTTGTTGAGCGTAACCCACTTGAGATCCCACAGTATCCCACACACATCCAAGCCATTAATTGGACAAGAGCGCCGGAAGCTGTTACTAACTTTTACATATTGATAAGTGATTAAGTCCTTAAGCTCGTGCCGGGGATACGTCGAGCAGCTATCCGGTAATCTAATTACGAGGAGGGGCCTCGAGAGAAACTTCAGCCCCGCCGGACCCCGCGACAAAGGGTGTCGAGAGACGTGTCGATTTACGTCTTTGTCCTGAAATTGATATGTTCGAGGGGTGGTCGGTGGTCGAGAGAGAATGGTTTTAATTCGAAATGCATTTCCAGCGCCGCACTTGCAGCGGGGAGCGCTCTCTAATTGACTTTCTAATTATCGCCCGACCGCCGCTGGACCGGCTCTCCTACTCGATGCTTCGTTAGCGGATCAGCTCGGAGAGTGGTCCAACTAACACTGACCGGCGACGCCGGAACTACTTCTGAACTCGGCAGAGTGGTCCAGAGATCAACTTCCAATTTGTCTCACGATCTCAATTAAATGTAATAAATTAATCACTAATAATTACAGAGCTAGATTCTGACTTTTATATGTAACAACGATATGTTACGATCATGTGATTAAACGCGACCGAGCTTAAATAATACTAGAATTGGTTAACCGTCTTGGGAATTCTATGAATACTTTATGATACTGACCAGGTCGTGAATCCTACAACCCTTCATTCCAGCAATTAAAATAGCATTCGCCTAAAATTTACAATAAAAATCACAAAATTGTATAAAATAATAAGTTTAAATTTTTTGTGTATTGCTTCAACTATCAAGTATCTAACCAACTAAAAAAATATTTGAAAAAACAAATCGTTGTAAAAGTTACAGCCGATCAAACGCGTAGTGTCGGCTAGCGTGTGATATGCGAGCCCCGGACGTACACAAAAACGCCTTTTACGTGAAATCCTCGACTCCCGTAGACAACGAGTTAAAAGCTTATATGAAATTTAATTTTATTATTATTTTTTAAATTAGATCGAGAACGATATATATGTATATAGATACGTGGTATATATGGAATAGCCAGTTTTGTCGGATCTATTCAACAATGAAGCTCTCAATGACCTTATGCGATTCTATCGCTTCCTCGCTTTTATTGAACAAAAACACTTTACCGAAAGCAGATCACACTTTTGTTAAAGACCGAAGCACTTTTCGCTTTGGATACTTCCGCGACGCCGGCGGTCTTATCTAAAAAACGCGTTTTCTTATTTCTCTGATATCATTTACTCGATATGTTAGTCAAGATATATATATAATATATACCGATTGGATATTTATGAAATTTTCTTTGGATTCAGTCGTAATTACGGCGTTCATTAATGTTATTCTGCTTCGAATAATGAAATTTATCACAATTGTCCCGAGTAATTAATTTCCATTCAAGTCGTTCCACTAAAATATGACCGTGGAAATCTGAGCGGAGTCAAAGACGACCGCAAGACGAAACGGAGAGAGACAAGGATGGCCCGAACGGGGGCAAAGGAAACGAAATATTCCCTTAATAATCCAAAGCAACAATGATAACAATCAAAGCATTGATTGCGTTAGGCATTATGCTCGAGGGGGGAGAAGCGAGCACACACAATGCCGCCGAACCGATGGAAGACGTTCGCAATCAACACCGGAATAAATTAGCATAGAAAGTATCCATTTTCGCGGGGCCACGATACCTAGACAGGCAGACAGACAAGGAATTTGCGGAACATCACGGAAGGATAATTGTTTATCCTCGGCAAACAAACGAGGGCATCCTACTTTGAACCAATATCGCGCGAGTCTGTTCCCCCGCGCAAGACGGAATTACCTTCGGCCTGCTCAAAGCGAACGTTGTAGGATCAATCCGAATTAATGGCAAACTTCGATCAAAGCGAAACCGGCGTGTTTTAAATAATTTATTGTTACCGGTTCGGCTGTAATTTAGTGCTAACCCAAACTATGGACGACCTCACCGGGGATAACGATCTGAACGCAAATGGCGGCGATATGTTGATCCTTAAACGATTCCAAATTAGAATTAATTTCATTCCCGAACTATCAATTGTCAATTTCTAACTATATTTTTAAAATTAGACTTTTAGGATTCTTAGTGGTGGATGTGAATCAGTGATAACTTTGTACGTGTTCAGGGCTCAGGTCTGGTGGCCTCGGAGTTGGTCAGCTGGGATCTTCGAAGATCTGGTACCGTCGGCTGGTAGAGAAACATCTCGTTGGTGGCCGGTCGGTAGATCTGGTAGCATTTTTTTTGAAGATCGTCTGGTCTTCGAAGCGTAGTCCTTCCGGAGAGAATAGGTGCCGTGGTGGTTCAAGTGGCTGGAGTCCAGGAGCTCTGCGTGGTGTTGGCTTCGCTGCCTCTCCGCTTCTCTCTCATTGTTGTTCGGCTCCCCCATTTTATAGTGCGCGTCTGCGTTTTTTTTGCTATTCCCGAAACATAAATGTATTTTTAGACGGCGGCTTGTTGTTCTGCATTTTCTATAAATAGCTATTATTTTGGTGTCAATGACTTTTCAAATCTTAGTCATTCGTCCTGGAAGTGACCACCACTGACTTATTAATGTCATCTTCTAATTAACGAGAATCATCAGTACTATTATCAGAAAGAAAAGATCTTGAAATCTACATTGTAAACTAGGGATTAAAGGAAATAATATTTATTTATTTATTTTATTTTAAAGACAATGCGTGATTGGCATTACAGAATAACCCAGGTCGCCAATCACGCATAAAAACATAAATAGTATAGTGAGAAAAAAAAATACATAATTTAAGATATAAAATAAAGAGCAGAAATATATAAAAGTACACATATAAAATAACAACAAAAATAAAAAAAATAGTGAAATAAAGAAAATAATGTGACTCCACGACTCCGACTCCACGACTCCGACTCCACGACTCCGACTCCACGACTCCGACTCCACGACTCCGACTCCACGACTCCGACTCCACGACTCACAACTCCGAATCCGATTCAAAAAAGTTCAATTTTATCAGGTTGTTTTCCTACCTCTGCATATAACCAATTCTTTCATGTTATAGTCATAAAAATAAAACAAGATCAAACTTTAATTATTTGCGTTTATTCTTAAAAATAGCATTGATTCTATTAAATTCACATGCTGCCTGCAATTCACGCCTGTAAGTTTAATATTCGTGCACAATACACATTCATTATAATAATTATTATAAAAAAAAATGTATTTTAAATTTTAACGAAAAGGAGTCGGAGTCGCTCGTTTTTCACGACTCCGACTCCGACTCCGGCCCAAACACCGCGACTCCGCGACTCCGACTCCGACTCCACAGCCCTGATGAAATTATATAATCGCATACAAAAGATCAACGAAATGGCGATATTTGACATCAAATAAATCTACATATTCGGCCAAGTGGTTAAGCAGAGTAATAGCTCTGGTTACCGGAGAGTTTCTGAGAGCACCTGTCCTCGCATTTGGCGGAAGAAAAAGCGTTATTATAAATAATATTGCACACATAAAGCTTTGTCATTGTACTAATTATTATATGAATTGTTTACAATATTATTAAAGTATTAATGATATGCTTGAGGAAAAAATATGTTTGCTTGTATTTTTACAATAAGCTGATGAAGAAAAAAATAACTTTTGAAGTCAATATCTAGTAGAAAGTTTATCTTATTTTTTTTGTATTATTTGACGATAAATTAATAGCATGACAAAGATTCCAAAGCGGCACACATCCTTGCATAGATTCAATAAAATAATTTAGGGATGTAAAAGAGTGGTGGATTATGTAACTCAAAGTCAACCCCGGGTTAGTGTCACAAAGAACCGTGTGTTGTTGACCATGACACTATCCAACTTTGTTTAAAAACAAAACAGTATACAGGTCAAGAAAACTTTGAAGTTTGATCATAGGCTGATAATATAATCTAGGGAATTGTAGAAGAACCCACACAACCAGCATGACATATTGATCTTTAAACAAATCAATAAAAAATGATATTATATGCACTTATGCAGAATCATCTAGAAAAGCTTGACAGGACCAGATAGAACCGCTACTAGCTTATAATTACCTACATTGGATTTGTCCGACTTTTTAAAAATAGGATTGACTTTAGAAAAGTTCCACAAATCAGGGAATATCGACATGTTTAATGAAAGGTTAAAGATATATCGAAGAGGTTCTGATATCCCAAAATGGCATGCTTTTAAAACGAACTAAGGTATTTTGGGGATTCAAGCTCCGAGGATACATTAATCTGACTCCATAGATTAATGACAATTCGTTTATTGAATTTCTTAAAAAAAAGTGACATTAAATAATGTCACATGTAAATATTCTAGAGATCTCTGAATCCAGAGAACCTTAAAGTGTGACCACCACAGTATCATATCGGGTCTAGCCGATCGTTTTGGTTTTAATTTATCATAGCTTAGAAAGCATAGCTTATTTGGGCTTTATCTATAGTGTCGATGATCAGCTGTGTTCTGCAGAGATCTGAATTTTTATTTTTGTTATCTTTTAGTACATAAATCGGTAGGGTGTGAACCAGCGCATTTCACGCATAGGAATGCCGCCGAACAGTCAGAGGCGGTGTGGCTGAATCTCTGGCAGCTTTGGCATTGCGTCTGATACGCTGAAGTGTTGAATCTTAACAGCTACATATCCCAAGTGGGTAATTTGAAAGGGCTTTTTGCCTCATCTGAATCATTTAATTTTACTAAAAGGGTCGGTAGATCCATTTTTTGGGGATGAGTTCGCGTCAATCGATGGATCTCTTCGATGCCCGAAATCTGCTGGTCCGCCAAAAATTCTTTAGCGTCATCGACGGAATAAGATATCGGGAAACCTTTGATTAGGATTTTTATTTGAGGATTGTCTCTCAGAATGTAGGATGAATATGGAATTTTGTTGTCGGTGAGGAGTTTCGTCTTAGCGCGATGTTCGTCTGGAGTGCTAAGAAATATTAAAGTCTACTGATTTATTTTATTCCTGTGGGAGCCATTTTAATTTTTTTTAGAGAATCCACGATTCTTTTAATGATGTGGGGGATCTGATAGTTATAAGAGAGATGCGGATTGGTTTCGACTGATAAAAGGGGAAAATTCGTTATTCGATATCGAGGGATTTAGCCAAGTCTTGATCAGCACAATAATGACTGAATCCTGTGCGAGTATGTTTGATAAAAAGGTCATGGTTTTAGTATCAAGTCCTCTTACGTTTTGATATAGAATATTAAATAAGTTTATTGACTCGGTATATTGACGTTTCAACGAACTTTCTAGAACGCCTATCTTGAAGGCGGCCCAGTATTTTTGTTTATTATTGAGTTTAAACACTTTGAAATCCGTTTTATCATTTTCGAAAGATTTTAGTAAGTTCTAAATATGTTCAACTGTCGTGTCTTTATGGAAAGAACAACCGTACAGAAACTTGAGTCCTTCGACTCCTCTCAACGTGGATTTCACGTTCGTTCCTTTGGTGGATTCAGTTTGGGTCTTCCTTCTCCTAGAAGTCACCAAGATGAATGGATCAGTGACAGCAACTGTGGTGCCTCGACCTGGGGTACATCCAACGACTTCAGCGAAAGATGATGCGAATTTTGCAATTGCTTTATTCATAGTTATTATTAATTTATTATAAAAGTATATATTATAAAAACAACAATTCTCAAAACTAGAGAAATGCTCACAATGATATCAGTAATAAATAATTTGCGAGCACCCAAACACGTCCGTTCGCTGGGGCGAAATTATATATTATGATTATATATTATAATTATATATTATAATAATATATTATTTAAACATATATTGTCATCACCAATGTCACCATTTTGATATGCTTGTAACATTGTTTTGGGTCTCGCTCCAGTCTGTCAATTTTAAGTGTTGTTAAAATAAAAACTTATTAATTTAACAACACTTAAAAGTAGAGAAAAGTTCACGATGATATCAGTAATAAATAATTCGCTCCAGTCTGTCAATTTTAAGTGTTGTTAAAATAAAAACTTATTAATTTAACAACACTTAAAAGTAGAGAAAAGTTCACGATGATATCAGTAATAAATAATTCGCTCCAGTCTGTCAATTTTAAGTGTTGTTAAAATAAAAACTTATTAATTTAACAACACTTAAAAGTAGAGAAAAGTTCACGATGATATCAGTAATAAATAATTCGCTCCAGTCTGTCAATTTTAAGTGTTGTTAAAATAAAAACTTATTAATTTAACAACACTTAAAAGTAGAGAAAAGTTCACGATGATATCAGTAATAAATAATTTGCGAGAACGAGATTATATATTATATTATTTAAACGAATAATGTAGTAAACGTTTAGAATCTTTCATCACAAAACTTTCTAAACAATCTATCATTGAGAGCATTGCTTCTAAGCTTGTTCTGACAATTTAACCAATTGTTGTCTGTGAATAACAAAATTCACAGCGACTACATTTGGCATAGTCTTTAATAGCCGATCATCGTCGCTCTTTGAGTAGGACTTGCACTGATTGTGTCATTCACTGTAGCCACAGTCTCCACAGGATGGCGCTAAAATCGCTCAAAGCGATTGTGGTGCCATCTATTGATAAAAAGATTAGCTTTGAAATATCATTTTAAATCACTTTTTCGAAGATTACCGTTGATATAATAAATGTCAAAAGAGTTATTCGATCAGTTATCAACAGTTGTAGTTTACTTCTTGGGTTTGCATAAATTTCAAGAAAAGATTTTCATAGATTTACACATTTCGATGTTTTTTTAAAATATATTTAATGAAAAATATATATACTGTTATAAAGCAGGTATATGTCTTTATTTAAAACATTTTGCGTAGAATATTTCTCTATTCTAAAACGGTTGCCGAATCGCGCTCCCGTTTCGCTTTATGGGAAAAGTCCCGTTCCCGCATTTGATAGATCCTCATACACAAAAGTTACCGATACCACTATCTACAATAAGCATTGCGGTCACGTGTCGGGTATAACGTTTTATAGAAAAAGCGGAACTAGCCCGAAATGGCGGTTTAGCCCGTTGCCCTCTCTGTTTGTACGTTTGGCTTTTCAACCGCGGGTTTACGACGATCGGTTTTTCCGTCTTTAAGCGAATCATAAAAATACGCTATGGGATCCGGAGATGAGCGCGGGGCAACATACAAAGAATTTAAACATTAAATGCGAAATATAACGTATTCTTTTCCGTAATCAGTAACAAGTTATCTGTTATTGTTGATTTCCAATATCATGGCGATCTACTTCCGCGCCTTCTGACTGGCGTAGACGTTTATTGCACCGAAACGTTAGAATTTCATCCGCTTCTGTGAAAAACAATATACAATCTCACTTCTCCTAAGTGGCCTTCTAACCCTGAGGCGGGTCTTTGCCATCTAGAGGACACTACGCGATCTCCAGCAGAGACACGTTCGTCCCAACCCTGATGCCCAGACTGTGACTTCACAGTTTTTCATTTTGCATCTTCTAATTAAAATGTATCAAGAACGAATTAAAAATATTTTTAACGTTGATTACATTAAGATTCTGATGTTATTTTTATTACTTGGCATTTTTCCTTCGTCGGATGTAATTCGAGTTTTTATAAATATTTAATACTTTTTGCGTTAGCTACAAATATTAAATAAATATATTAATATATTTTCACTAATCAAAACTTACTTCAACTCGGTATTGAAATGAGTTATTGTAACATTATTGCTTATTACTGAATAACTATAAAATATTTTTTCCTGTGTGGTTTTTATTCGGTGTGCTAAAAAAAGAAGCGACGACACCCCTAGAGTAAGGGGTCACCGCCGTATGATAACATCTTCGTTCATCTTTTTTTATGACATCTTATATTTTTTACAGCTAACTCTAATTTTATTGCCAAGCGCAATAAAATACAATTTATGACATTATATAATCACATAATTTATTATATAAAATATGTGATTATATAATAAATTATTATTATTATTAAGTGGCCCCTGACCCAACATGAGTCCCTGCCACCTGAAGGGCATTACGCCATCTCTGCTGGTCCTGGGCCTCCTCTATCCATTGCCCGAGCCCCAACAGAGACGCTTCCGCCTTAACCCTTGCTCTCCACCGAAGTCTTGGCCTCCCAGCGGGGCGGCTTCCCCTAGTCCTAGAGATCAAAATAGTATGGAGCAGCCTATCCCTGCCCATTCGTTCTACATGTCCTGCCCAACGTAGGCATTGCTTACCATTGCCTAATGAAGACAGTGGTATACCCCTATGACCAGTGCGACTCTAGTGAGACTATTGCCTAGTAATTTAGACAAGGCAAAATAGCAGCAATTTGCATTTTGTATAAGGGCAGAGATTTCTGTACTTTCAGAATTGTCCTCGGTGATTAGTGCCCAGGTATTTGAAAGATTTAACGCACTCAATAGACCCGAACCCCACATCCACTGAGGTCCCCTCTCCGCCCGATCGCAAAACCATCATATATTTGGTCTTAGACCAATTCACCTCCAGACCCAGGTTGAAAGCCGCTGAAAGCACCAAGCGACTCGACAACCTCATCTTTAGTGCGACCGATAACCCTTCTTCATCTTCTATTGCGGGTGATCTGATCATACCAGAGCTCGTCACCATTTTGATATGCTTGTAAAATTGTTTTGGGTTTCGCTCTAGTCTGCCAATTTTAAGTGTTGTTAAAATAAAAACTTATTAATTTAACAACACTTAAAAGTAGAGAAAAGTTCACGATGATATCAGTAACAAATAATTTGCGAGCACCCAAACACGTCCATTCGCTAAGACGAAATTATATATTATATTATTTAAACGAATAATGTAGTAAACGTTTAGAATCTACAATCATAAAACTTTCTAAACAATCTATCATTCTGAGCATTGCTTCTAAGCTTGTTCTAATAATTTAGCCAATTGTTGTCTGTAAGCAACACTATGCACAGAGACTACATTTGGCATAGACTTTTTCATTCATGATCCGAATCTACTAGATTTTGGATCTCCTGAATCCTCTACATTCCGCATCTCGCATCGCAGCTGCTACGGTGGAGCCTGTGGCGGTCTTCACTTGGTCTCTCCAGCAGATGGGCGCTCTCCCCTTTCTACTGCATTCTTGTACGTTACCAAACGTGACGAGCTTCTCCAGGCTCTGGTTTCTTCTAGCGAGATGTCCAAAGTATCGATGAATTATTTTAAATTTTAACACATATCCTCCAATGTCACTTAATTTCCTTTCCTTTTGAGGCATGTTGAAATTTCCTTTAAAGCCCGTCCCACAGTTAAACTAACAATAGAATACCCTGAAGGGCGACCATGGAACCATCTATACCTAAAATCTCCGTATAATAAAAACCAACCTTGCCTAAGCAGGCAAAGGAGTGGCTTCAAGGTAAGAGACTCTCTCTCTCTCTGACTTGGCCAACAAAAACATTAAAGACCCTAACAGGGCTGTTGGAAACAAGGTCCCAGTATCCAATGGGACTAGAAGCTACTCTGACCACACAGAACATCGTGTCTCTTCTACCAATGAATTCTAGGCAAACCCATAGTATGTTTTATTTTATCAGAAGTTGCCAAATAAATAATCATTGTCTTCTGTGGCTTAAGCATCTGCTAGGTCGCTCCCACTGATGGACGACCTGCCTCATACCATATCTTCTTGTACATTGCCAAGCGCAACGAGCTTCTTTTCTCCCTATATCTTATTCCTCCTTACTAGGAGACCTCTATTTTTAAGAGAGTCTTTGCTTGTCTTTTTTGGTGTCAATAATACAATCATATTTAATCCTCTTCATAAGCAGCGGAAGCTTCTGACATAGTACGCAAAATTGAGTAATTTGGGTACATTATTCGTAGACCAAAGTATCGCCTTCTGCAGACCATCGTGAAAGGAAAAGTGGAAGGTAAATTAAGATGAAAAAATTGTCGTGGCAGCATTCGGAGCTGAGCCAATTTGGCACAGTTATAGAAAAAAGACAGAGGCCAGTAGATCGATTTTCTTTGTTTCTATTTATTTTCCTTTAATATTCTTTAACCATCATAATTTGATTGTAATTACCTCCAATCTATGGCGAGTTTTTGTAAAATGAAGGCTGTCGACCTTCATTTCACAAAAAAATAATTTTCAAAAATATAAGCGGGCAGCAGCGCTCTTCAGTATAAAAAATCACTGCGGTGCAGAAGGCAACCAGGAAACCACTGCACTATATATTCCCATGATAACCATGTCCATGGTCCTCCATAACGGGGAATTATGCACATGGTCACGTTCCTCAGAAATGAGGGAAAGTGGATTAATATCTTATATAAAAATATAATAATATATAATCGCTTCACGACTCAAAAAAAAATATTCTTTAAAATACTAAAATGCAAAAACCTACAAGAATCACAAAACACTGGGTTTTATTCAAATAAACTGGCTCATTTTATCATTATATCATGTTTCCGATCGTGGTAAAGTGTTTTTTTTTTAGTTTTTGTTTTGCCCTGTCCTTTTATTTTCATCTTTAATGGCGCATACTTGTTTTTTAATCTCTACGATGTATAAATAATCTACATATATAATTATTTTATTTTCAAATGTAATTTTTGTATTTGTACAGTTTGTCGCTGTAGCGATTTAATCATATTTCCATTTGCGAGATCGCTTTTATTCTGCCCCCACAATACATGCGAGCTGTAAGCGTTGTGCCGAAGAGTGCCGTAACTGGCAGGAAAAGTTTCAACATTCCTCACACGAGATCGGAGCTTTAATACAATTTATTATAAAATTGCAAACTCCAACTTCAAATGTCACCAGGCGCGAAAACACATACACAAAGCACAGATGAAGGCCGCGGAACGAAAGCTGGAGGCGGAATAATTGAGACGCCTTCCAGTACGTCGCCGGATCGAGCCGCTCGCTCTACTCTCGTCTACCATCTACCATCCTACCATCTACCATCCCATTGTTTCACTTGTTTTGTAGCGACATATACTTGCTCTTGGTTCTATTGCGCCCTGAAACTCCGCTTTGACAGAGCTGCTTTGCATACGCCTCTTAAACGCGCATTATTAAGATTTGAACCATCAGTGTGCAAAAATTAACCGGCAATATAAATGCAAATTTATATTGTTATCAACACCGATATATATATTTTTTATATATACGTATATATCGATCGAATTTCGTGCGCCATTCACATTATATATATATATATATATATTTTACTTTCATTGTTCTTGTCGAAACTGTGCCGCCCTCGGGCAAATATGCAAAGTTGAGTGATGGCGGCCCCCGCTCCCTACAATAAATATTTATACTTTAAAAAGATGAAAATTACCTAGTCGAAGTTGAAGATTAAGAATGGCTTACATTGTTTAATCATCGCAACACTTAAGTAAATCCTCTCAACTCCCCGCAAGTCCCCTGTGCAGCTGCTTCTGGCGAAGAGGGGCCGGCTTCGAGGGGAGGAGGTCGCCCAGTCCTTGTGGACTTTAACTCCCTCAAGTTTTAATGGCTTGTTAGAAAATAATAAAAACTTTCCTCTCCCAATTTAATCTTTAAAATGTTAGCGATGGAACAATTTTTTTTAATTTGACCGCAATTCCGAAAATAACAAAAAAACGGGAAACATAATCAATATTTATAAATATATATATACTGTAAATTGGGATACTTGCAGAGTTATGCTGTTACATAAAGCTGACACACCTGTTGTTCAACACGAGCAATTTGTGTATTTGTCTTCGCTTGAGAAGTTTCCGGTGAATCCAGGAGAGAGTATTGACTGTCTGACCGCAATATCCACTATTGAAAATCTTGTTTTGAAAGATTTAACAAAGGCCTCGAATCTACTCGAAGATGCCACAATAATGCCATTATATAACGTCCATTAGTCTAAGTCTTTATCACGTATTATAAAACAAATCTTATTATTAATTGCACAAAATAGCCAGTGGATTTTATTTGTATTCATCGTCATTGAAGAATATATACAGTTTGAATGATTACAACCAACGTTATGGCTTGTAGGTAACGTGTATAATATTTTGATTGTGCGAGTTAATCGCGAGTGGAATTATTTACCTTCGTTGAATAAATAATTATAAACATAAATTTCAATCCAACTGAAATAATTTTAAAAATCGACCAGTGTCGTGGTTTGACACTGGGGGGAATATTAATTCACTCATTCCCCTTGCATCTCTAGTGTCTTTATATGAATAAATGGCGCTTTGGAATCTTTCTGTTACGCCATTCATCCATCGTAGTCAAATAAATATATAAATATAATGTTGTTAAACTTTATACCATTGCCGGTATCAGGATTAAGTGTTGAAAATCAATGAACAAATCCTTGAATTCCATGAATATTAAAACAATGCGGTGTTGTTTCCATGGATTTGTAGCGGTTATGATTCGCGTTTAAAATAATTTAATTTTAAGAATTTGAAATCCACTACATTGTGCAAATGAATAAAAGCATTTAAAATCCAATAAGGTCCGGAAACCAGCATTATTTATTGCACTTGGCCGCTTGGTGGAATATAAACAATACATATAAAAAATACAAAATTATTTTTGCATACTCGAATTCACAGGTCCTCAGCTTTAGACTCAAGATGTTGACATCTTTGAGTCATGAAGCCGAGATCGTTGCGCACTGCCAACAAGACGCCACCTCCGCGGCCAGCCCTATCCCTGCGATATACTTCATAGCGGTTGTCAAACAACTCGCCATTCGATATCGAGGGATTGAGCCAAGGTTTTGGTACCAAGACCTCTCACATTCTAATAAACCAAATTGACCAGCTCGGTAGATTTACATCGAGCTAGTCAATTATTTTTATTGAAAATAAACTGGCGTACACGGACGTGTTCCGGCCAGACACTTTCACTTATAAAGAGGTCTGTAGTACTCGCCGGCACTCCAATTTTAAATGCCTTCGAGTGGCGATACCTCGATTTTAGATCGAAGACACTATAGTCACCAGCTTTAATCTCCTTTAGGAAACACATAACGTCATCCACTTTGGTGTCTGGGTGGAACGAACACGCATAAATATATTGTTTTCTTTCGACACCCCTGAGCGAAGACGAGTTGCTCGTGCCCGTGACGCACTCACTTGTCCTCTTGGATGAAGCTGGTTGACGCCTTCTGTGTGTGACCAACCTGAATCGATCGGACGCGTTGTCCGGTCGCTGCGATGGACCAGGAGTCGCCTTGACGATGCTGGCAAAAGATGTATTCGGTTCGTCCCCGACCGACATCGATCTCCGCGACGTGGTCATGGCTGGCGTTGGCGTTGGCGTTGACTGTTTCTTGGGAGGTACTACGCTCATCTGTTTGGTGTACTTTCTTCCTCGTTTCTTGTTTAGTGTTTTTGGAAAATTTTCTTTTGATTTTCTTATTTTTCATCACTTGCTCGTTTTACACTCTTTTTAATCTCGACAGAAGTTTATCGAGATTGGAGCACAAGTTTACCAGGAAATTTATTGTTAGTCTTACGGATTTCAAATTCTGCGCAGACATTATTAAGAATTAATTAGCAAAAATAATTGACAAAAATAGTTCAATTTGCTAATGAGAGCGTCCGTCCGCCAGCGATTCTAATTGTCTAATTAGCTGTGGTATGCTCTTACATCATGATGACAGTGTGGTGCTTCATCCTGTTAAAAAAATTTTCGTCTGACTTTTACAGATATTTACTCTTCTAGGCGTCGTCCTCATTTTTCCACCCCAAATCGGTTTTTGTGTGAAACACAATAATATTGATATTCTTTTTAAAGACTTTTCTCTCGAACCGATCAAGACGATGCATGTCCCGGTTTGCCAGAGACCATGCCCCACACGCATAGGTTACCACCGGGCGAATGATAGTTTTATAAATTCTTAGTTTATTTCACCTCGAGAGCGACCTATTCCTCAGTAATTTAGACAGGCCATAATAACACGGATTCGCTTTTCGTATACGGGCAGAGATTTCTGTACTTTTAGAATTATTCTCGGTGATTATGGTGCCCAAGTACTTGAATGATTTAACCCACTCAATAGACCCAGACCCCACATCCATCGAGCTCCACTCGCCGTTCGATCGCGAAACCATCATATATTTGGTCTTTATTGGTGCAAACTGGGTTTAGAAGCCGCTGCCGTGAAACCGAGCGACTCGACAACCTCGTCGCCCGGGTGCGACCGACAATATCAACATCGTCAGCGTACGCCAGCAGTACCACATCCTCCAGGATCCGCTGTGCCGGGTCGATGTGCCTCTCATGTAGCGGCCTCGAGCAAAATTAGATAATGTTGGGGACCGCTGGCATCCTTATCTCACTCCCTAGAGCTGCGAACGGCTGCTGATAAGCCCCAACCGCTCTTATCCTGCTCCTGCCAGACCCAGAGCGCATCGCTTGTTAGGTTAATTATTTTTTTCCGGGAGGCCAGGATTCGTTCAAAACCTCCATGAATTTTTTCTCTATATTACGCTGTCATGCATACAACGAAAGTCGACAAATATGGAATGCAGATCGATGCTGCATACTCCCAGGACTTCTCTATCATCTGTTTGATCGTGAGAGCCCTGGGTCCACCGTCGGATCTCGCGGTCTGAAGCCACCCTGGTAGTCCCCTGAGGCCTCACTTGTAGGAACAAGACGTCCCAATAAGATCTTACTAAATGGCACATGCCCCATTCAGCACTGAAATGCCGCGATAGCATTCTCGCACTTTAAAACGGTTTCCTGCGAATCTTCGGACCGCGTCAGGCCGAGGCTAGTCCGGGTATAGAGACATGCATTTCCAATGCCGAGGTCGCTGGCCATGTATGGGGATATACCATTGTCCTTATACATTTACATCGAACGCCTACGTTGGCCAGGGCATGTAGCCCGAATGGGCAGCGATAGGCCAGACTTCGATGGAGGGACAGGAGGTTAGAGGCGGACGCGCGTCTCTGTTGGGGCTTGGAAGTGGGATGGAGGCCCAGGACCGGCAGAGATGGCGAACGTCCTTCAGGTGGCAGGGACTCGTTTCGGGTCGGGGGCCACATAATTATTATAATTATTATTCTTATTATTATTATTTTTAAAGTACGAACCACTAAACTTATCAATGCGATTTGGCGTAGAATTCATTTCAATTAGCATTTCATTAGCTTTTAATTTAGACATTATTCCTTATGTAAATATTATTATTTTATTTAACATTTGATTTCTTAGATTCAGTAAATCTATTAATACTTCCGTAAAACAGAGTCAACATTTGTATTTATTGCTTATTAATAAATTAAAGAGTAAAAGAAATAAAAAAAAAAATATATAATGTCAAATTAAAATCAATGTCCATTAAACAAGATTTGAATTATCGCCTTGTTATCTTCAACAATGTTGTTTTTTTATTTTATTAAGTATTTTTAAGTTATTTTTTAAGTATTACTTAAAACCGGTTAAAACGTCTATAAATCTCCCACTAACACGTTAGATAGAGTCGCCGGTTTATCTTGCCAATTTATCGCGTTGTGAACTCATAAAACGCATTTTCTGAGTTTCCGCTTTTTCACACCCCGCGACTGTGGCTTACTGGCAACCCTGAAGTATGGGTGGCGGTGGCCACCACCACCGTTTTATTGTGGTGTGACAGTGTGCGGATTTGGACGATAACACCGCCATCTGTCTACTGAGGGCCAGGGCCGCGTCCCCACGAGGGGCGCAACACCCGGGGCCAAATTATTCAGAATTTGTTACACGTGCTAAAATATATCTGATGAAAAAAAATATCAAAAAATCGTATTCGGATTTGAATAATAAATACAAATTCGTTTATTTTTATTTAATAATTGTAAATATGAAAAAATAAACTTGCGTTTTTCCGACAATAAAAATTTACTATACAATATGAGCGGGGAGAAAAAAACTCGCAGTGCAAATTTCGGCTATAAAGATAAACTAGTCGTCTCTATTTATATTTCACGGAAATAGCGCATTAAACGGGCATTTGTTCCGTACTATAACGACGTAACGGCCCTTTTTTATATGCAAAAGTCCGCGAATTTATTGCGATACATTGATGGTGATAGTCGGCATGACTTAAATGAAAACATAAATGTCACCGTCGCTTTTCATAATAACGCACATCGACTTTAACACGTGGTCAGCAGTCGGAGGTTGTAAAAACACGTGTAACTTTGTTACTGTGTTGTATATTTGAATAAAGATAAGGGCTGGAATAATTTTCATATGCTTATTAGTGAAAGATAAATTTATAATTTTTCATGAGAAAATGTATTTTCTGAACAAAAATTATTTTCACATGATAAATATGTACTTAATACGCGAGAGTGTATACTTGATTTCTGAAAAAAATAAAAATGAAGAATCATGTCAGGGAAAGAAAATCTAGAGTGTTAGATATCTGAAGTATCTTCACGGGAGATGAGTGTTCCTTTCCAATTGCTGCTTCACAAGCGTACAACGTTATGTCAACAACGTATAGAAAATGAAAAGAGGTCGATTTCATTTACTATACCGTTATGAAAAAAATGTAATATCTGAATAATTATTATCAATAAGTTGATTTAATAATTTAACTACCCGAATGAAATAATACGCAATAAAACGGCGTCGCGCTAATTAAACTGCGAGAAAAAATTGCGCAAACGAGTTTTCACCGCGCGATTTTCTTAATCGCCGTGCTCATAAAATAATTACAAACTCTGCATCTTTAATTATAATAAAATTTATTTCTCCCCGGAAATCTGGGCATATAAACTTGAGCGCCAAGTTTCAATATTAAATTTTGCACATACGCATACGTTTATATATGCGAGCGTCATTTTCGTATTATGTATTATTAACATCGGAAAAGCTTTTTCCTGTTTCGCTGAAAACTTCTTGCAAACATCTTGCGCATGTGATTGTGAGAAATTGTCGCATACACACGCGCAAATCATTCTACAAAAACAACATGTAACAATATTTGTTTAAAGCGAACGCTATTTTGTTTTATACGTCGACTTTACGGTCGCGCCCCTCCGGTCGTAAAACATCAAAATACGCCACGTTTTACTTTCCAATAACACTTTTTTTTAATTTCTTTTATTCCTCCAGCAGGTGGTTACGGTAACACGGACATTGTTTGCCCGAATCGTAAATCACTGGGTTTTATAATGATTCAGGAAGATGTTGGAAGCTCTCGAACCTGCAATGTAACAGAGCATAAAGTACGTTCGCCCATTCAGACGCCGTTCACTCTTTCTCTCTCTATACCTTGCTGAAATAATAGTTTTAACTCTTAAAAATATATTTTAAACTTATATTTCTGGCTTTTTATAACAATTTTTTAGAATTAAGCATATATTGTATATAGTGTGGGTGTAGATTTAGTCATAAATAATATTTAACCGATTTTTTTTCATACTTATTTTGCTATTATCTATTTATTACTGGTAAATTTATTCTTCTCCCATCTTATTGGCAATTTATCGATCACCTTCTCATAAAAATTGATAGGTTTGGACTGAAAGAAAGTATCGAGGTCCTGATTGACTTGCTCAGAATTAATATAAGTTTTTCCATTCAAAGAATTCTGTAGGGAACAGATAAATTGGTAGACCGTAGAAGCAATATCTGTGGCAAAACAGACCATTTGATTTCTAGAATTTTTTCTTGAGTCATTTTTGCTGTGTTCTGGCGTTATCCTGTACCAGGATAACCTCTTTCCAATTGACGAGTGCAGGACGCTTTTCCAGTAGTTTTTCATGAACTCTTTGGACCTGCTGAACATATATATCGTCAGTAATCGTTTAATTGTGCTTAATCAGCTGAAAAAAATAAAGTTTTCTTGCCATGAATATTTTCATAGGTGATCCATTTTTTATTGCCTGTTCTAGACTTGTCTTGTTTAAATTCCCAAACAATATAAAGTGTCTATCTGAATTGGAAGTTATTTATGACTTAACCTATTATAAAGTATTAATATAAATATTCAGAATTCAATTTACGGTATTTTTGTCAAATATTATATATGTTAGATTCAGATTTCTTATTTACATAGCCTGTTAACTATTGGTTTTATTTATGTATCCCGTAAATGGCTTACGTAAATTGTGGTTTTAAATAATATAAAAATTAAAAATGATAGTATTCACCTTGGAAAACAATTAATACAGAAAGACACAATTTAAACTAGCACCATTCTAAAAAACAGAAAAGACGTTCCAAACGAGGAAAAATTTGCCATGTTGGTCATCTACATTATTTAAGAGAGACAAAAATCCCCTCATATTGATCTCTATGAATTGTATAGTAGAAAACGTAACCGTTATAAAGAAGAAAGGAAATTTTCAATGCGTAAAAGAAAAACAAGCTATTGTTCGCAACAGGTATGAATGGAGTCGGTGAATCTGACAAAATGTTATATGGATATATCGATGAAAGAAAAACAATCAAATACTGAAAAAGGTCGTTATAAATCTTATTGAAAGAATGGTGTTCGAATTTATTATTTTTTTATATTAAGTATTTTTATAAACGGCCGGCAGGATAATCGTATACGCGCGTGAATTTATTGGGCAAGGCGTGCGCTATGACAGCTGCACGACCTTACACGTGCGCGACCGCATACAGTACCGTCGCCTATGTGGGCGTAGGGTCTCAGCGAGCGAAACTAATGTTTTTGTATGCAGTTGAACGGCCGAAAGCGTGCTGTCAAGTCGCAGCACACTCGTCTACTCGACCTCGATCTCAGTTGTTTAAAACAATACTTGAGAGCGCATGCAATCAAATCAAATAAGAATACTTCATGGAAAAAAATAATCTTAAGTCAGGGTTTCAAGAAGTTTATAAGCTAGGAAAAATAATTTTAACCATTCCAAGTACCACTGCGTCAGCCGAACGTCCATTTTTTGCTTCAAACAGAATTAAACCATGCCATTGAAGCTCACAAGATCAGGAAAAACTATGTGGCCTAAGCCTAATATCAATGGAGGAAAAAAACTGTATTTTTTTTCCACATACAGCACACCCAACATCAATACCCACGGTACGCCACTGGTTTCCAAAGGAAAGGAACACCAAAGCTAAGATGGTTTGACTGTGTACAGAGGGCCACTGCATCATTGATGAAACTTGCCGAAAGATGGAGCGATGTGGCAGCAGACCGGATAAAATGGAAAATGGCCCTGGATGAGGACTTGTGCATGAAAAGACGTTTGTTGTAAAAACTGCTTTTAATCCACTATACGCCTAATTCCGGTTAATAAAACTTTATGTTTTTTTCCAAACTTTTATCAGATATATAAAGAAAATTCTTCAGAACTCAAACGGTTAAGCTTAAATTATAATATTTTAATTAACATCAATTTTTAAAAACATTTATATCAATAGAAAATTTTATATATATTTTATCTAACTTTTTTTTGCCTTAACAATTGCTTTCTCTAGAGGTTTCATAGAAATTAAAATATTTTTATTTTATTTAAATAAAATTGTCATATTAAAAGGACAATTGGTTATGGTATTTTTTTTATAATTAGCCTTATATAAGTGGATTATAATACGTTTCTCTTCTTAAAACATTCTATAGTTTTCTTAATGATTTTTCACTTTTGCGGACAATCTGTCAATTGCGGTCATTTTTTTATTGACGGTGCGACACGAGATCAATTGACGAATTTTGGTTTTTCGCATCAAACGGATCTCCATCTACAGTACATCATGCCAAGGAGTTTATGTGCAAGTTAGAACCTCTCTCGACCCAACACTCATTTTAATTACTGCGTCTCATTCGCCATGGTTTTTATGAATTGTGTCCATTATTAGTATCCAAGGGCATGCGCTTAAGACCAAGACTTTTCCTAAACCTTCGTTTATTTATCATTTTAATTAAAGTTTGTTCACCATGGTATTTTTTTTCATATTTATCCAAATAGTTTTCCTTGAGCTATGAAAATAGGAAATTTTTGCTGAATAAAAAAAAATGCATAATAGTCTGCGGTGGCCTTCTATACCATACGCCATTACTCATGCACGCCCGCAATCCGTCCCGCCACGAATTTGCAACATTTTGCATGAAATTTTGAACAGGACGCCGGTAGCTATCTCTATCTGGCAACCACTGCAGTGCTTTACGAGCGGCGAGCCCGCTCCTAACAAGTGCTTCGGCTGATTGCATCTCGGCGACACTGGTGATATAAAGAAGGGTTATCGCCGGGCCACAGCCAAGATAAGCCGTTAAGCAGTCGGCCAGATAGGGCAGAGCTCGCTGGAGGGGATGATGGATAGGGCTGCCGGAGTACAGCACCAAACTGCAGTGCGCATTAGCCCGGCTGCAGTCGACCGCCTTTATTGCACCGCATTATCCCTTGTTCAAGCAAAATATTTAAAAAGGAGATTTAAAACTACAGATCTGTGCGGTTTTACGTTTATCCCCGGCGCATAAATCTCTGATTCATATGACGAGCATTAAAGCTCTTTCCTTATATTCATCGCTCGCTCAAAAATTACTCGGAAGAGATTATCATCCGCCAGTTTTAAAGTAATAATGTATATTTTATTCACGATGTTATAAGCACAATTTAAGATATAACCCTGTTATGACCGAGTGCTTCCGAGTGCATTTGCGGTTCTTTATTGCCTCGCGGGCATTAAAAAGCGTACCTACGGGGTTTAGATTACGTATCCGGAAACGGCCGAGACGCTCGTTGCACTAAATGCAAACAAGATGTCGCGTGCGCGATAACGCGCAAAAATGCAACGACGCCGTTTCGCGGACGCCGTTAAAAGTTTCAGTCGCTTTTCGCAGGGGCGTCGAATTGCGGCCACCGGAAACCGTCGGAAAAATTATTAAGCGCATTCAGTAATAATTGCCACGGAGACTGTTGTTGCATAATTTTGCGGTAGTATTGCATTTTTAATGTAATTGGTCGTATTTTCTTATGGCAGTTTTTATTTATACCGCTTTCTATTTGCATCTAGTTATGAGTTTAATGGCATATGGTTAGTAAAAGTATCGGCTTAACATTTGAATTAAATAATAACTAATTACGGATTATCTATGATATCAATATATAATAATATTTATTTTTCATCCGAATCGAATATATTGGGGAACCTAACATGAAATAATTTCCATTTTTTACATTGTCGTTGTAACGGTGTGGCCAAGTTTCGTGTAGTTCATAGAGTATAATTCCAGAAAAATCCCACCACACACAACAAGGACCTTCTTTATTGTTTGTGATGGTCGAAAGGTCAGAACAGGTACTTCTCCGGAAGAAAGCCATTGTTTTTTCATACAGGATTATTGTATACTTTTGTACCCACGATGAAGCTGTATCAGACCGGTCCGACACAGTTCCATCCCTTGCCATCCACCCACATCGCATATACCGGCTTGGGGCCGGTTCAATCGGTGCAACAAAAGCAGTTTTTTTCTTGAAACGCGTGATGTTAAAATATAATTATAGATTTTTTAATAAATGGAAGAAGGGAGAGGGAAAGTGGCTTTCAACAACTCTCCGAAAGTCAATGCAAAGCGAGTAAATGCCCTGTAGCAAATTAAACCGCTGACCAGGTCCATGTATCCGATAGGGCCCTCCAACGAGAGACCTGTACGGGAAATGCCGCATCACGATAGGACCACAAAACGTGACTGTATTACTGACAGACGTGCCCACACCAGTAATGTGGAGATGCTTCAAGGTTAAACTCTTTAAGTTTAGCCTTGAAAGAACCACCTACAATTAAGCTTGTCTCTGATATCGCGAAAGAAGAGATAGGTAGTCCGCCTTTTTGGGAAATAATTCTACCTCTCCTGCCACTGATCAAAAGCCGATTTTCGAACGCGTGATTTTAAAGTTGCCAAAGATTCGCCCTTGGTTGGACAAATTGTAGTGGCACCGACGACAACATGACTGTTTTTTTTGCAAGCAAAAACTGACGCCCCTCAGCTGGATTTCAAGGTCGAGCGGAAGGACGCCAGCAATGCTTAATAGTGATGGCGTCGAAGAAGTGCCATAAGCGCGAGTGAGATTTAGGAGGGGCAATCCTTTTTCCGGAAGCTCCCTCATAAAAGGATTCTACTAATATGTGACAACGAACAGCGGTGCGCCCAGCATTCAGCAGCGTACCCTACAATCCCAAAGATTAAATTATAGGCAAATAAACGCGATTTATAACCTACCTCCAATTTGTTAGACCCGATGCGAGAAATACGGTAAAACACGGCTTTAGCTTTGTCAACCGCACCTCTTGTAACAACAAATTACCGTGTTCATCCAGCAATACACCCAGGTAGTATACTGATGGAGACTTTTGAACTTTCTCGTTATTAAATGTAAAATGGGGAGGACGTGAAGGACTGAGTCGACACTTGAGGAGGATTGCTTCAGTCTTTTTTGGAGCAAAAGAAAGGCTCGACTCCATTCTGAAATGGCATTGATTGCGATATCGGCTTTGCTCTACAGCACGACTTAAGAGCCAGCCTCGACAACCAAGGTTATGTCATCAGCATACGCAATAATGTGAAAGTCAATCGTTAAAATATTTTTTAGTAGATCGTCCCAGAGGACATTCCACAACAAAGGTCCCAACACAGACCCTTGCAGGCACCCAATAAAAGTTGGACGACGAATTACCGAGCATCCGGCTTGAAAAAATACGCTACGGTTACAGAAGTAGCTTTGAATAAGGCTCTATAAGCTATTTGGATACCACGAACCCTAAGTTTGGCGAGTATCATTGGCCACCAGGCGTTATCAAAAGCGCCTTGGAAATCTACAAAAAAAGCCATTACATATTTGCATTTGGATGCAGTTACATGCTAGAGAATTGTGCGAATGACATCTTCCGTAGAACGTCACGGCATAAATCTTTATTGTCGGTGGGATAGTGGCTGATTTTTAGTAAAAAACTCAGAAAGTTTAGATACGATAATTCTCTTCAGTCAAATGCCAGCAAGAGAGTGATTGGCCTATTATAGGCTTTGGTATCTGAGAGGGGCTTATCGCATTTTGCTTTAGGAATGCACGTTAAAAGTCAGAGTTTCCAACAATCGGAGCAGGTACCGTTTTCAAAATATAACTCGTACAACTTATGGAGTACGATCTTAGAGCTGGCCCCGACCTTTCTCACAATGATGTTGAGGCGATCGAAACCCGGCGCTTTGCCAGGACGAAGACTGTTAATGATAGCTCCTACTTCTGTAGCTGTTGGGATTATTGTACAGCACAATTACAATCCGCCGCAAAAACGGATTGGCTTCATACCGAGACAAAAGAGACGCGCATA
Organism: Philopotamus ludificatus; assembly: GCA_022495035.1. Taxonomy (NCBI): domain Eukaryota; kingdom Metazoa; phylum Arthropoda; class Insecta; order Trichoptera; family Philopotamidae; genus Philopotamus; species Philopotamus ludificatus. The sequence goes on along the minus strand of JAGXCT010035483.1, from coordinate 18,710 downwards.
TGATACGATGTTGATCAAAAGCTATCTCCGTCAATTCATGACGAACCCAAATTTCTTGCCTATACACTTTTCCTATTCGACGAAGATGATACTGAACTGTAGACCATTTGACCGTCATCATCTAATTTTTGGGGTCGACCTTATCGTACGACATCTTGAAGACTTCTATTTTCATTTTTAAACTTTTATACCACCGATGACTCTTGTTTAGTTTCAGAATATCCCCGTAAGTATCGGGTTTTTTTTCACTGCTTCGCTTGCCTTTATTCCTTGATCGAACAAAAATAGCATACAATGACGTAAGTGTGCTTCTTTTATTGTTGGCTTTAACATCTTTCCCCCTTCCTTAGATTTTTTATACCACTTCTAAAAAATAACACTTTAAATCGCCTCATCAGAATTATATTCTTTTACATACATATATTTTTGGAGGCTTCAGTACAGGTTCTATTATAGATTGGACAGTTCTCATGGAGATATTCCATCTACTTATCCATGTATGATGATCACCGTATATTCAACACTCATTTCGATCTATCCACTTGGAGAAAACCATTTTTTGGTAGTATTCTTGTATCACGACAAAAAAATATTTCCATATTGGCAAGATACGAGCAATTCGAGAGCATAACCGAGAGCAAAAAAATAATCTCCCCATTCATCATTACCCAAAGCTAGTGAATTGAAATATTTATTTAAATATTAATATTTAAAGTCAACAGTGTGTATCCTTAACAGCAAATAATAATATAAACGGTCTCCACTTTTTCGGATAGACTGTGAAGTCGACCGTGTATTTATTCAATGAGGGAAACTACACGATCGATTTATTTCGGGTCGTGCCCGGGGCCGCAGAATGAATGGGCCTCGCGGAATATCTCAATCATAATATAGCAGGTATGGAAGGCTGCTAATCCCGTGTTTCTCCAGGTAAGTGAATGGCGAAAAAACAAGGCAATAAATCTGGACCAGCTCGCGTCAGCCCAGTCCATTTATCTCGGAAGCGGGGCGACGAGGATATCTATGTTCCACCTCTTTCTTCCTCCGGGTGATATATTAAAGAGTTAATGGATTTTAGAAATGTCTCTATTGCAAACGTGCGGATCAATTTATATATTTTTTTGGAAATAGATGACGCGTATAAATATATTTGTTATCATTCGCGAGCTACTAGGCTTGATATAATAGATATGTTGATTTAAGCTCTGCAGATTCGAGATCAAAGACCAACGAGCTCTATTGGTTTGAATTTTCCTATACTGCATCCGCTCCTATTGATCTCTCGATATCCAGCTGCAAATTTTTCCGCGCTTCAATTTCGGACATATTCAATCTGCTACAATACACATGAAATTCCATCTTTATTTTTTAAAAATACGCAATACGAAAGGGTTAGACATTTATTTATTTATTAAAAAAATAATAAGTAATTTATAAAACAGTGTCGTATGATTTTATGGAGCCAGATAATATACAGAACTTACCTAAACATTAATATGATCAAGGTATACTCCAAATATAGGAGGCGTATATAATTTTAGAAATTTAAAAAATAATGTTAAATATTTTTCTTAGTCTTTAATTCATAACTATATCCTCCGATCAGCGGTCTTAGTTTTATTTGATTAAAAACATTTTTAGTCTAGACGTTCACATTTCATATTCAGATTGCTATTGCATCGTGAAATTTATCTGCGTTCAATAAAGAAGCATAATCCATCCGTAAGCGATGGGTCTGGAAAAAACTAATATCGCCCGAAAAGCGCAAATAAAACGGTGGCGCCAATGCATTTTATTTCTTTTTAAAATAAATTCCACACACATGGGGTGTCCGTGTGCAGGATTCTGAGGGATGATAAGGAAAGTTTTCAAATAAAACGTCGATCGGGAGATGACGGAGGGAGGGACAGGAGGGCCAGGCGGAGGACGTGAGGCCGCGAGTCAGATATGAGGCCGGCGACATATTGTCCAAGTTTCCAATAACACCCAACAACCAGAAAGTGTCGTTAAGCTTCCGTCCCCCTCCATCACGTGTGGTATCCACCTCGAGCCCCGTCCCACCCTTGGCCATCTTCTTTCCCTCATTTTGCGGACCTCGGGACGACTTTTTGAACCGAGCAGTAAGTACCCATTAGGAGACATCTGGCTGTTGTTTGATACGGCCATGAAAGAAAATTTCTGTCCAACTCCTTCCGGACAATTTATTATTGAAGAGGCATGTGTGGACGATTGGTTTCCGTCGAAACTAATACAATATTATGTATCGACCGCATGGAACGTTCAGAAAATTAAAGAATTCGACTTATAAATATATGTTGTCATCACTGAACATACCGAAAACATATCAGTTTAAATCTAAGGCTAACATTATTATTATTTAATTATTTAAATGATCTTCTAACCCGAAGCAAGTCTTTTCCACCTGTAAGATACTGTACTTTTTCTATCTAATTCACAAGCACCAGCAGAAATGCGTACAAATGAACTGCGAGGTCACCAGGATTACGCGCAGAAATGCGCGCCCCGGATATACGTAACGTTATTTTTGTCGTGGAACTCACGTCCCCCGTAGGCAATGTGTTAAGAGTATACGATTAGTAAATGGTCACGATCCCCATACACGAGGGTACCGACTTACTAAGAAGAATTTATTCCTTTACTATTTAATGTGTAATACATTTAAATAGCATCCTAACCCGAAGTGGGTCTTTCGCAACTGAGGACGCTTTGCGATCTCAGATGGTCCTAGGCTTCTTCCATCTACCTTTAAGACCAACATACAAGCGTCTGACTTAACCCTGAAGCTAGGATTGCGATGGTTTTTCCTCCAGATTAACTAGGCTCTTCAATACATGTCAGATCACCAGCCATAAGCTTGAGAGCTGAGCTGTCAACGAGTGGATTGTAACCATAATACTTGGACGTAGGTAGGGCCGATTCGTATTTAATTTACTATCTGATCGGATGCTACCTGCACCTCCGGTAGATTATCTGTCATCAAATTAGCACGGAAAGCGGCCAAGTTTTCTCATAGTTTCGTAAAATCTAGGGAATCATGATTGTGCTCAACCGCGATCGCGACCACGTCCGATACCGACTCGCGACAACACTTAATTCTCTTAAATATGTGTAATAAATATTACGCTCAGCCTAGTTAGGTGAAATAATTACTTACTTATATTAATTAGGCGCTCTGCATAAACTTATCTATAAAGGGTTTCGTCTTTCCTGTCGTAGACTGTGCGGGCACGTTTCGGAGTTGCTCACATTTTGCGTGCAAGATTGAAACCACTCTACTCTGTAATGGGAACCGGGTGTTGGTTGTTTGCGTTCACACCGCTCTCTCTCTCTACCCATTCTTCTTTCCTTAAGAATTTTAGGATGGAATCCTCTTCTCTAGTCTGTCCACGGTAGTTTCCTCGATTTCAACCATAATGTTAGAAGATTTCTGTAGTCTTCGTGGATAGGGAGGTATAGCAGCAGAGAGCAGCCACTGTGAGCAGCATTTTGTTGGTAACGGTTAGGTGGTCGTTGACAAAGACTTGTTTATCGCCAGAATAGCCAAGGTCAGCAGACAAGAGTGATTTCAAGCGTCTTGCTGCTATCATGAAATTTTCCTTCTGGTGGTAATTAATGAAAGAAGCGACGATTGCATTAGAATCACTGGTCATCCTGGAAGGGATTCTTGCAACATAGTTAAAGTGACTTGGGCTCACGGGACAGTTTATCTTGTTGCCCAACTTGACAATAGTGTCCAACAAATTTTCGCTTTTCACAGTTGGGACCCCTTTGATTTCGACATTGTTCCGCCTAGCCCATTGATCATTGTCATTCAATTTCCGTTCCAGGTTCTCTATCTTGTTTTGCAGCGTAGATGTTTCTATGCTTGACTTCTCCAGGGTGTCCAATCTTGATTCAAGTTTTTGGTAGTTGAGTTTGAAGTCATTGATCAACGAGTTTGCCATTTCCACAGAGTTCTTCAGTTCATTCATATCCGATTTCAGAGATTTTATGTCCTCCAACATCGTTTTAGGAGGGACTAAGTCAATCTTTATGCTTCTGATCTCCGCCAATATAAGTTCCATCGAAGCTGAAGATGGTACTGGGCAACTTGTAGAAGGGCCTGCCTTGCAGGAGACGCACTTCCATTGGAACTTGCGGTCCCCTAGCTCCCTGTATCCGACTTCAGATATCCCAGCGTAAGGGAAGTAAAATTTCGACTTGCAGCCACTGCACACCACCCCGTCGAGGCCTTCGGAGTTGCAACGCGCGCAATTAAACATTCTTGTTGTATGTTTATTAGGTTAATTAATGAAGATTGAGAATCGCTCGATAGATTAGTGACAAATCGGTCGCACGTACACCCGTTGGCAGGTATGAATTGCTAATGGTTAAATTTTGCAATATGTACTCTGTCGCCATACCTAACAGCAATACTCTGCTATGCTGTAAGCTAGAAAAAACGCGGACATGTTCGAAATGTCAAGGTTTTTTCTAGTTTTCTTCCTAGATATTTTTAGACTATGTCTCTTGGGACGTTTATTCTGCACATCAAAGGATTCAGTGTTTCTTTGGCTGACGCATTTGTCAGGTGGAAAACTGTGGAGACTGTTTTGTCTGTATTTGATTGAAAGTACTAAGTTTTAAAGTACTTCTTCATTTTATTTAGGTCCTTATTAAGCCTCCGAATTACGACAGTAATGCAATGTCGTCAGCGTATATTTTTAAGGATTGCTGATTCCGGTATATCTTAAGTGTAAATACTAAAGAGCATCGGTGCTAGGACAGAGCCTTATGGTAGCCCATTTTAAACATCTTTCTGCTGCGCTCGCTATCATTTGTGACGTAGAACACTTTTCCAAATTGCACATGTTTTTCATCTGCTTTCATTTAAGGATCTTTTCAACCTTTAATATGAGTTCTTGTTTCCATACGGTGTCGTAGAATAACGTGAATCTTTGAAATCCGTATTTGATGTGGGTGGTTAACGGTAGAACCGGTTCATCGCAGCTTTTCCCTAATCTGAATATAGCATGTTCGGACGGAAGCTGTATTTCGATAGTTGGTCTTTTTCTTGTAAGGAGTACTCACTTGAAGAGTTTGTATACGGCGTTGAGGAGAAAAATGGGTCGGTAGCTTTTGACTAACTCTGGATGTTTTTCTTTAGCATCAAAATGGATATAAAATCGTCGGCGAAGGGTCTTGCCAGCCTATAACTAAGATTATTTCCTTTACGGACATTAGCATTAAGAGTTGTGTCGTTTAGGCTAGCTAGTATCTCTACTTAGCCCTATGGATTTTCTTTTTTATTGGATTATTTAATTAGCAGTCGCATTTAGTTTAATTAAAAAGTGGCTTGCAAATAACAACAATCTATTAATATTGTATAAGTTGTCTATGAATTCTAGAAGTTCTTAACGACACCAAGAGTACGAGTTTTTCGCGCTAACGTCTTAACTCCTTTATCGAACCTTTATATAAAAGAGTAACGTTTTGGAATTTACTGTAATGCTATTCATTCATCGTCAAATAAAAAAAATATTTATCAGATTATTTTTCTTTTTGCTGATTCCCGAATTTTTCATATCTGATAATTTACGACTACGTATTTGCCGTAGAGTCGTTAATATAAATATATCATTGTACTTACTAAAGCTAAGTGTCTTAATAACACATTCGATAGAGTGGAAAGCTAAATATCTGCATATTAAATAATTTCTCAGAAGTTTGGCCCATTAAGACTATTAGAGAAATTGCGTCACGTTTATTGTATCATCACTGGTTTATTGTATTAAAATTTAACAGTACTGCGTAACGTTGCAGTGACTTAATTGAGCGTTACTTGAAAATGCACTTTATCAAAATATTTCAGCAGTGGTAATCCAATTGTAAAGAAAATGTAGAGTTTTGAAGAAAACTATGAGTTTAATTCAATATGTTATTATAAGTAATCTTTCGAAGGAGATTAAATATTTCCTCCACCACTCGCCCACTAGTGGGCGATAGTAACCAAGTACTCCTGATCTCTAAGAAACAATTTGTAATTTTCTATATAGGTCATAATAAAAAATTACAAGAATTCTCGTGTATTATTATATTATTACGTATCTTGTTCATATTGTTGTATCTCGCAGCAGGATGATTTGGTCAAATTCCTTTATCTCATACGAGGCAGACACTCGGATTCCGCAGTACGTCACCGGCTCTTTGATATATTAGAAACTGTTGTCCGCGATGCACCTGGTATTCCAAGATTGCAGCAGGCTGCGTCTGTCGGGTGCAGCGTTTCAGACGCTCCAGCGCACCGCAACCGGTCTGCTATACATTCTTCAGCCCAACAAATACGATTTTTCAGTTCGCCTAGCTCGTGAAGGACCGCGGTTCTATTTTCCAGCATATCGGAGAAGTGCCCCATATTTTTCACAGCGGAATAAAACCATGTCGCCGGCATAAATTCATCTCATAACAGTTGTGCAGAATATTTCATGAAAAAAAATATCCTCTATATTAATTACGCAATGATGCGTTTACTTTATCGCGAAAGTGCGTATAAGCGTATTTGCCTTTTGAAACGTGGTGAGATTTCATTTCGGCGATAATCTGAAAAGTATACAATGGCGAAACTTCAGAGTCTACCTCAATTTTTTTTATCTCCGAGAGACCGTACCTCCTCTTCCCTATGGCTACTTACCGTGGCGCCATTGTGTATCGCATTGCCGTGTATTCGATATGGGAAAATCGCTTTTATATTTCTATAGTCACGCACCATTATCCGGAGGTGAGATAAGCAAACGAAAACCCCCGAATATTTGTTTTCATCCGAGAGTGGGAATCTCGGGAAATAGTATCAAATCTGTAATAGAGTCGGTCCGTGTTTAGTACACGGAGTCGTTTCGACCGACCTGACAAGGGTTGATTACCGAGGTTTTGACCGAGGATACTGAAAAAATACGTAGAATGCTGAAAAAAAGGGTAGAGTCCGACGAGTGGGTGGGGTCGTTCCACCGACAGGTGACGTGCAGGATTTAGACTTTTTGTTGTTTGACTCATGATCATATTATTAAAAAAATGTAGAGCCTGCTCTTCTTATTTTAGAACGTACTATTGATTAATTTTTTAATATCTATAATAATTAAAGCCTCTACTACATTTTTGACCCGTATACTTTTAAATATGGATCTGACAAAATGTTATCAAAAACTTTTGTTTGAATCTTTTGTTGGACTATTTTCAATCAAATCTCAATCTCTGGGACAAGTCTATAAGTCTCTCCTCTTGTATCCTAATCTCAGCTATCCTGCAATCTGCGCAGTAGTTTAAACATTACTTCCAAATGCAACGATAAAACCAAATAAATCAATTAATGGTTGTAGAAAATCTGATGAAGCCAACTGTTCAGCTACCTCGGAGCTTAGCTGGGACTTATTTACGTGCAGTTTAAACACATTTTTGGGGCTTAAGGTTCCATCGTATATATTATTTGTTTAAATATAAAGACATTTATTAAGATGTATGTATGTCTTTCGAGAGAAGATCCGATGAGTTGTAAAGACGTCAATTTTAAGGCCTTAAATATTTAATATGACGAAGGGCTTTGCTTTTTTAAAATTATATAATGTTTTTTTTTCTTTTGAGGTTGTCGCAGAAGTCTTACGATTATTTCTAGCAGTTAAGCTCGATGAAAGTTCATCTCGCTCTCGATTCTTTTTAATCAAGGCTCAATCTCTGGGACTAGTTTATAAGTCTCTTCTCTTATATCCTAATCTCAGCTATCTTGCAATCTGCGCAGTAACTTAAATATAACTTACAAAAGGCAACAATAAAGTCAAATAAATCATAATATTCATAGTTGTAGCAAATCTTAAGAAGCCAACCGTTCAGCTACCTCGGAAATTAGCTGGGACTTATTTACGTGCAGTTAAAACTATTTTTTTGGGCTTAATGTTCAATCGGATAAATTATTTCTTTAAATATAAAAACATTTATTAAGATGTATGTATATCTCTTGAGAGGAGATCCGATGAGTTGTAGTAAAGACGTCAAATTTATGGTTTGTTAAGGCCTTAGATATTTAATATGACGAAGAGCTTTGCTTGTTTGTAATGATATTTTTTTCTTTTGAGACTCTCGCAGAAGTCTTACGATTATTTCCAGCAGTTAAGCTCGATGAAAGTTCATCTCGCCCTCGATTCTTTTCAATCAAGTCTCAATCTCTGGGACTAGTTTATTAGTCTGCCCACTTCTTTTAACCTCATGCCAGCGATCTTGGAATCTGCGCAGTAGGTTAAACAAACCTTCTTTCTCGTTTCAGAGTTTAAATCAGACTCTATTTTAAGCATCATAGTTTAATATTACTTCCGAATGCAACAATAAAGTCAAATAAATTGTAATATTTTTGTGTGTTGTTGTATTATATTATCATCTTATTATTAAAAAGATATATTTTCATTGTAGAATTTTTTCATCAGTGATGTTTCATTGCATTAAATTATTTATTATATTTTTTTCAGTATATATGCGATACAAACACCTGCGCAATGTATATAAATATTTTCGCATCTAAAATTTGGCAAAATTGCGTGGGGCGTGGCTCATATTGCCATTTTTTTATTTTCTTTCGCGTTCGAATTTTCATGAAATATCGTTTGACATTTATCACGGAAAACGTCACATCCACACATCGGCAACGATGTCAATTCAATGTTTTAATAATTTCCGAATTTCGCATGTATAACACACACACACATGTATTTAGGCCGTATCGAAAGATTGTTCAATTTCTGCAAATCGATTCCATCTTCTGCACTCAATTTCGAGACGGGACTCAAAGACCGCCGCATATTCCGCGGAAGTAATGTTCCGAACTCACCTGCTCTCAAAGAGACTCGTCATAAATATTACATAACAAAATTTTCCGAAATGAAAACACGTTTTCTTAATATTATCATGAAAATATATTACATTGGGCTAGTTTCATCTCATTATTAAAAGGCACATAATAACTAATTATTGATTATGTCTGTACGGATGATATATATGCGAATAATAAGCCGAGTGTATGTAATTATATGTAAATGTATACATAGTGTGGTACCATATTTAAGTACTGCGGCATGAATTATTTGCCAGTACCAGTGGTATAATATAGTACCGAGTATCGAGCTAGTCGAATGGCGAGTGGTAACCAATCCACTGCCTTTGACAAGTCACTACCGGTGATTTGAAATATGTATATCATTGATCGAAATGACGATTATATAGTTTTTCGGAAAATTGCGTTTGTATGAAATGACAAAATAATTATAGCACATCAAAAGCTTAGTATAAATCATTAATTGTATTGCAAACTTTGAACATGTCTTATCGACGTCCATAATACAGTGCTATATTTTGCAGTTTTATACAAGTTTTTATATTAGATCTTCTTAATGTTAATAATATCACATGAGACATCATTGATTATTAAATTTTACATTTGTTTTGATCAATTGCATTGTTTCATTTTATAACTATGTAAATATACAACAATACATTCAATATTTTTGAATTTTAAATAAAAAGTTCAATTCATGAAATTTATACAATCTATTAGGTTATAAATATTAGGTACCCATACGTAATGCCGGTTTTTTTTATTTATTTATTACAAAATAATTCCCCATATAATCTTCTGCCACCTTTCTTTTGAATCATCCATGTCCTTTTTGTTAAACTCTGCGGGTTTTCACTGGAAAGAGCTGAAAACGTCTAAAAGGGCTGTATTCACCTCTTCTAAGGAATTGAAATTTTGATCTACTAAACCTAACATTTACTAAAATTAAAGTATACATGTTGCAAAAAGCATATGTTCAATATAATAATTTCATCTTATTATATAATAATATAATCTTATCAATTTCTTCTTAGTAATCTCTTAAAACACATCCGTTTTTATATTTAAAGCAATGCCTAATAATGGTAATTACTGCATTATCACATTTTTCTACTAGGAGAGTGAAAATCTTCATAGACACCCTTATTCTGGGGCTTATTTCAGATTTTTACTGATTAAAACCTCTTATTGATTAAAATAGAGCATAATGTGTTGAATGAAATATCCGTCAGTTTTAATTATAATATTGGGGGTAGTTTCGGGGTTTTACCGATTAAAAGCGATCCTCGTTATTTCGTAATATCTGATACAGCTTTTTGGTTTTTTTTCTGCTGTTCAGATTTCTTATTTTTTCCACTCTATCTGCATTGTTTTTCATCGTAGGTAGTTTTTTTTATAGAGTAGTAATTGTAAAAACTACATTTTACCCCTCTTGGACTGTCAAGCAGACGTCTTATGGCTTTTTTCCTGGGTGAACCATCAGGCGCTAAGCTTGATGGAAGCTCAACTTCTTCTTTCTCGTTTCTGAATTTAAATTAGACTCTTACTTCCAAATGCAACAACAAAGTCAATAAATCTTAATATTTTTATTTGTAGCAAATCTGAGAAAATCGAACAATATAGCTGACCTGTGCCTGGGGTGTTAAGCTACCTCATAGTATAGCTTGGTATTTCTTATGGCTTAAATTCTATCGGATAAATTATTTGTTTAAAAGTAAAGACAATTATTAAGATGTGTGTATGTCTTTTGAGAGAAGATCCGATGAGTTGTAGTAAAGGAGTCAATTTTATGGTTTCTTGAGGCCATAGATATTGAATTTGACGAAGGGCTTTGCTTGTGTGAAATGATATTTTTGTTTTCTTTTGAGACGCAGAAGTCTTACGATTATTTTCAGCAGGTAAGCTCGATGGAAGTTTATCTTGCTCTCGATTCTTTTCAACTCTCAACTTTCAAGTCTCAATCTCTGGGACTAGCTTATAAGTCTCATCCCAGCTTTTTTGAAATCTGCGCAGTAGTTTAAACATAACTTCCAAATGCAACAATAAAGTCAAATAAATCATATTATTTATAGTTATAGCAAATCTGAAGAAGGAAACCGCTATTACTGACATGTTTCTGGGGTGTTCAGCTACCTCGGAGTTTAGCTGGGACTTATTTAAGTGCAGTTGAAACTAATTTTTTGGGCTTACGGTTCTATCGGATAAATTATTTGTTTAAATATAAAGACATTTATTAAGACGTATGTATATCTTTTGAGAGAAGATCCGATGAGTTGTAGTAAAGACGTCAATTTTATGGTTTGTTGAGGCCATAGATATTGAATTTGACGAAGGGCTTTGCTTGTTTAAAATGATATAATGAGTAAAGCAGAAGAAAAGTTTATTATAAATCTATAATTGTCTTGCAGGCTTTGAACATTTCTTCCAGATGAACATCGCACTGTATATTTGGGGTCAAAATATGTTAATCACATGGAACACCATTGATTAACATATTTTTATTTGATTCTGTTGGCATACTACATGAAATCATTTCATATTTTTTGAGTTTTAATTAAAAGTTCAAATCATATGATTCATACAATCTATGTTCTAATACCAAGCATCTTTAGTTTGTTATTAAAAATTAAAGTGCATCAAATTGTTACTTATTAAGCGGTAACCTAATGTTGAAGGATCAATTGCCATACTCTATCTGATATAAATTAAATATGGTTATTTTTTAATTACTCTTATTTCTTCGCCAAAATAGGTCTAAACTATATAAAGGTTTTCCCTATCGTCCTAAATATGTTACAATATAATTATGAGTTTATATACGAAATAATATATAATCATTAATATAATAATATATAATTAAAGAGCAATGCTATTTTTCTTGCTCCTACTTTTGATTATTGTTCTCCTGGATTCTCTGGATTCTACATCTCGCATCGCATTTACAACGATAGAGCCCGTAGAGCATTACTCTTGGTTATTTATCATCGTGTGAGTACACAGAGAATCCATTTTGACAATATAACTATTCACTAGGCCTAACATTTACTAAAGTTAGAGTATACAGTGTTCTATAAAGAATGTATTGCTTTTCAATTAGGAATAAATGTAACGTTTTTTGAAACAGTATTCTATTATAAATTCCGCTATTACGCAATAATCCTGTAACATTTTACAGAGGACTATGAGCACGAGACAGCAAGTAACTAGGGGAGGGGTCATCTCACTTCGGTCGCAAAGTTTTATTTGAAGTAGTTGGAGAGCGGCGCCCCCGGCGACAGCCGCGACCCTTCAGCTGAAAAACTCATAAGAACCTTTTCCCCGAGACGGAATTATTCCCGGAGTAATGTGCGTAACTTTCGGCCCGGGTTATAAGATAACAAGACTTTTCCGAGTTTTATTGGAACACTCGGTCCAAAATTTCGATACTGGCCTTTTTTCCGTCGGCATATTCAACTTGAACACTTTGTCATCTTTCGCGTTTATAAATTGCGTCAGCGAAATGTGTCAAATTTTCGGAGTGAGTGGCTTGCTCCGCGGTCGGGGGGCGCGGGCGCTCCGCCCCCTCTCACTCTGTGTCTTTGCCAACTTGTATTGTTTGCGCCGTGCTGTTTCCACTTTGTCATTGTTGAAATTTTATCAAAAACTTTTGTTTGAACCCTTCATCGTCACTTTCTAGATCGCTTGTGTTAGTTAGAGCCAACTACTAAATGGGACGCTCTCGCCTGAAGACAATGGATGTTGCCTCGCATCGCGTTACACCATCATCTTAAATTTATGAAAGCGATTGTTTGCCGAGTTTTGATTGAAAATTTAAAACTTTCAATAGGCGTAACAAATCTTGTTCAACATTAGAGTGGAGCTAGTTAAGAATAATTTTCAACATAATAATTACATCTTGTTATGATACAATCTTTTCCGTTTCTTCTTATGTGATGTCTTGATATACATGCATATTGCCTAATTGAAATAATTACAACATTATCATATTTTTATTCTAAGAGTAAAAATCTTCTTAGACGACATACTTGGTACACAAACAATTTTCGGTTCTAATTATTATTCTAGGGATAGCTTCCAATTCTTACGGATTAAAACATCTCCCCGTCATGGTATCCGAGGGAGCTTTTAAGATTTTTAAAAAATGTTTAGATTTATATAGTTTTTTACAGAGAAGTAAACGTAGAAACTACGTTTCACCTTTCTTGAGACTTTCAAGGAGAAGTCTTACGATTTTTTCTAGCTCAGTGGGAGTTCATCTCGCTACCGATTCTTCTCAATCTCTGGGACTAGTTTATAAGTCTTCCCTCTTGTATCCTCATCCCGGCTATCTTGCAATCTACGCAGTAGCTTAAACATAACTTCCAAATGCAAAAATAAAATCAAATAAATCATAATATTAATAGTTGAAGCAAATCTGAAGAAGCCAACCGTTCAGATACCTCGGAGTTTAGCTAGGACTTATTTATATAATACGTGCAGTTGAAACTAATTTGTGGGGCTTAAAGTTCTATCGGATAAATTATTTGTTTAAATATAAAGACATTTATTAAAGATGTATGTATGTCTTTCGAGGAGAGATCTGATGAGTTGTAGTAAAGACGTCAATTTTATGGGTCATTAAGGCCTTGGATATTTAATATGACGAAGAGCTTTGCTTGTTTGAAATGATATATATTTTTTCTTTTGAGACTTTCGCAGAAGTCTTACGATTATTTCCAGCAGTTAAGCTCGATTGAAAGTTCATCTCGCTCCCGATTCTTTTTAATCAAGTCTCAATCTCTGGGACTAGTTTGTAAGGATTTAGACTTTTTGTTATTTGACTCATGATCATATTATTAAAAAAATAGAGCCTGCTCTTCTTATTTTACAAGACGTACTATTGATAAAAAAAAATAATATCACCAGCAATAATTAAAGCCTCCTACCCCATTTTGGGTATACTTTTAAATATGGATCTGACAAAATGTTATCAAAAACTTTTGTTTGAATCCTTCGTCGTCACTTTCTACAATAGATCGCTTGTGTTAGTTAGAGCCAACTACTAAATGGGATACTCTCGCCTGAAGACAATAGATGTTGCCTCGTATCGCGTTACTCCATCATCTTAAATTCGGAAGCCAGTTTGGGAGCATATATTTGATACTATCCATTAAATCTAACATTTAATAAAATATAGTATGGTTGGTACACAATTACTTTTTATTTATAATAATTATTGATTTATTATATTCTATCCACTATGTTAGAATCGTTTTTTGTGTGAAAAGTTTTTTATAGTTTAGTGAATGTAGAAACTACAATCCACCCTTGAATTAATGCAGAAGTCTTATTTTTAAAGTGAGCCGTCAGCAGTTAAGCTCGACAGATTATTTTCAATCAAATCTCAATCTCTGGCACTAGTTTATAAGTCTTCCCTCTTGTATCCTAATCCCAGCTATTTTGCAATCTGCGCAGTAGTTTAAACATAACATAACTTCTAAATACAAAAATAGAGAGCGCCTTCCGATAGAGAGTTTTATACCCGTTTCTCTAGCTCCTAGTTAATGTGCGTGCAGGGATAATGATATTACAATCACATCTTTAACTATCCATCATACCTAACATTTCCAAAAATGTAGTATATGTGCTATAAAAAACATAGTTTTTAATTATTAAAACATCTCCTCGTCATTTCATACGAGTATTGAACGTAAAAACTACATTTCACTACAAGTTTTGTAATTTTTTCTAAGATGAGCCGTCAGCAGTGAAGCTACCAATTATTCTCAATCTCTGGGAATAGTTTTCAAGTCTACCTTTCATTTGTATTTTCATCTTTGCAATCTTGCAATCTGCGCAGTAGTTAACAAAAACCTTCTTCCTCGTTTCAGAATTTAAATCAGACTCTATTCAGCAATGCTTCAACAATGCTTCAACGATGTCAAATAAATATTCTTACAATATTTTTAGTGGTAACAAATCTGGAAAAATTAATCGTTAAAGCTGACCTTAATTACGTGTAGTTTAAACAAATTCTTGGAGCTTAAAGTTCTATCGGATAAATTATTTGTTTAAAAGTAAGTTTTATATATCGATCGAAAGATGATCCGATTTATAAAATCTATCCCTTAGTTATTGAATGCGATGAAGGGCTTCGCAAATTAATAATCACGTCGCGTTATTACCCTACGTTTCTTTGGCTAGGTTTTTGCATAGATATTTTACCTAGTTTCACCCTCTCTAATACATACGTTGGCGTAAAGGTTTTACTGAACAAACGTGTATGAATCACTTAGGGCAGCACACATATACACATACACACAACATACTGACCTTTCCGCAACTCCCTGCTTACCTCACTCTCTTGCATTGCAGGCCTACATACGCCCTCCCCCTTAACTACCCTATGTTCGATGGTTGTACAAGTATCTCACTTTCTTCATGAACACTTAATGAAGTGCCGCAAATGAAGCAGAAACCTTTTACGGGAACATCCGCCAGTATTAATTAATATAGCTACTGCTGAAATTTATTTATATAGTGAGTATTTTTTCTCTCCGAAGACGATCGATGCCAATGGATCAAGCGAGATTATTGCTTTTTATATTTTTTTTTAATCTGTACGGGTGTCATAGAGACATTCGATTCGTTGCCACTCAATTTTTTGTTCGGCATATCTTTAAAAAAGGAATTGTTGCCGTCTTTTCAGACATGTAGAGGCAGCCGCGGGCAATTCCCATTGCCATTATTTCTCTTGAGAGAGCGTCTGCCACCGGCTGCTCAGATCTTCACACAAATATTATTTATCCTTGGTCCTTATTTATGTCTTTATTATAAAGTGTGGCACTCGGGAGCGAAACCTCCAGCCCTCTCATAATCGCTCAAACAAACAACGAGATTTTGTTCGAGACATCCGCAAAAGTTATATCCCCCCCTGATAAAATCACATGTTTTCAAATATCATATTTAACACTTGATTGATTTATCTGTGGATTTACTCACATGTGAGTGATGAAGTGTGTGTGTGTGTGTTTTTGTACGAGCCGACAGAGTTTAATGGGCTGCAACTATCAAAGTTAGATTAAAACGTTCGCAACTACGATGCGCTTCACTAAAACTTTAAATAGTTTTTTTTTCGTTCAGCTGAAACTTTTAGCTCTATATCATGTCAATACGGTGGGGATAAAAAGTTTTTCCTTTATTTGAATGCGGCGTGAAAAAGGTTTTTCTCGCACATTTTACTTAGTCCGTAACGCAGTTATCGCGTTTATATACTTTTTATTCATTTATGCACATACTTAACTGATGTCATTACATTGGGATATTTTTTTTATAATTATACCAATGTTTTGAGATCAGTTTAAAATATGTTGTAACAAAGCATGTTTTTTTCTTGAAACTGATAAAATTATAGTTTTACATATATTATTTTATTCGCAAAAAGCGAAGAAACCTTTGATGGTTTTTTTTTAATAATTTATATCTGGAATACTGGAGGAGACATGACTTAAGAGTTGGAAACGGTTATCATAGGTCTGAACTAAATCATGGATATTGTCCATGATTTAGTTCTTATTTTACTTATTATTATTTACTATTCTTACTTATTTTATTCTTTTTTTTTGGGGCGAGGATAACTGTTTTGGAGATAAAATTCTGTGATAGGATTTGGAGTGATAGTAATCAAGTGAGGAAATGGAATGTGTTGACCTCTGAAAATTTTGTAAGGTTTTAGAATAAGAGAGTAGCATATTTTCAAATGAGGTCCTTAGGGGAAGGTTCCACTTACTACGTTTTTTAGATTTTTTAAAAATATTCGAGTTGCGAATAAACCAGGGTGATCTTGTAAGGTTACGGAGTACGATTTTCCTCTGAATTTTGATAATCTGTGTCAGATGTGATGAGGCATATTTAAGGACGGATCTTCATCTCAAACTTTTAAAAACTATATTTATTATGAGCAGTCAAATAACATTTTATAAAAAATATGTGCCACTCTTTTGGCTTCTGGGTTCCACGTTAAGGGGTGTTTTTACTATTTCTGAAGATTATTTATATGTTTTTTATACTTTTTATTTATTATATTAGGGCTTTTAATGTATTTGTTGATTGTTGTTTTTTTTGGGATAGGATATCGCTCTTTGAAGGACTCTAGCTGTTATCGAACGATTGGATTTAATTTAAAGGTTCGGTTGTTCAGATGTGATTGGATCAGTTTTATATATCCTGGAGGATAATCAGCGGAAATGAGTTTAAAAATAACAGTCTTGCCAGACTCTGTCGAAGTCGCGATTGATGGCTAAAAATATTCGACTGAAGAGTGTTTATAATTAACACATTGCCTACTAATTTGGTAAAACGTCGTCTTTTACAAAAAAAATTATAACTCTTATATTAATCAAGATATTGAGCCGAAAATTAAATTACTTGAACTTTAACATTTGCTGGATAGTTAATGTAAAAAAAAATTAAATCCCAAAGCAGGAGTCACTAAGCATTTTGGAAACGGGCGTAATTGATTTTGTCGTGTGTTATGCGCGCCCCGGACATACACAAATACGCTTTTGACGTGGAATCCACGTCCCCCGTAGACAATGTGTTAAGACCTCTTCAGATAAATTCTGAAGTAGAGTGACCTGAAAATAGGTCTGAAAATAATTAATCTGTGCTTCTGGTGGATAAAATATTGAGTCTAGCTTCTATTCTTCGATTGTATCGGCAAGAAGTTTTATATTATTTTTAATCTAAGATGAAAAAAAGGCGATTGTTCATTTTAGCTCTCGATAACAAAGGTTTTCTCTCTCTCTGATTTAAAATAATCACGCTATCAATTTGTAATATTTTATATCCGGAGGTCCATCGATTATATGTTGTACGTATCTCGGAGCAGAGTAGACGCCGTAAAGATTTGATTTTCAAATCTAATTTACGACTCGCTCCATACACCTTTTCAGCACATTTCATTCGGATCCAAAAATTTCCATCGTTTCAAAACGCCATTCTGCCGGGATGGATACCCGGAGACCTCCAGCGCGGAGATGGGGGCCCAGATCAAAATGGAAATCTGCACGATTCGCACAGAGCCGACGGAATCGGCTCGGACGCTTTGACCGCAAATCCGGACACTTTACGACACATTTCGCCAAAAAAAAAAATGAAGAAGTCCCGGACACGTGTACCGTGGGGTGGGTGGGTGTTCCACAGTCGGGTGCAGCCAGGCCCGGTCCTCGTGTAAACGCGACCTGAGATACCAAATTTATTGCCACGAATATGTCTGGGCCCCCGAGAAATATCGCACTTTTATGTTTATTCCATACTATTTTATGACCGATTCCTTTGAATGGCGTCTTCCCGCACCCTGTTCCTGGGTCTGAAAAAAAAGAGGGAAACATACAGCTGGCCATTTCGAGGCGAGAGCATTTCAGCGGAGAGGATATTCAGCTTCCGCGCTGTTAAGAGATGTTTTTTTTTTCATACATGTTTGTGTTTTTTTTTTTACATAAATACATACGAAAACGTTCGATACATTATATTTTACCATCAATCTAATATAATAAAGATAGAAATATGCACAATTTATGATTTATCAGCCGATAATGACAGCCTAAAGACTAAGAACGCAGATTGCAATTATGCAAATTGATTAAATATTTTTATCCCTGTAAAATCGGTACAACTTCTCTTCTTTGTAGTTTCCCATTTATTTTAGAACAGACGTTTGTGCGTTTAGCGGTCCATTCTAAGCAGACGTCGCCAACACCACACTTTAAAGGCATTCATTTTATTTTTTATTTTATATTTTAATTTATTGTCCAGGTTTCTACGCTGTAAATAAAAATTGAGAATACCAGACTCTGCA
>JAGXCT010035482.1:0-36201 GCA_022495035.1 Philopotamus ludificatus | reverse complement strand
ACATTAAAAGTAATATATTGGTGAGAATGAGATTGTAAGCGATAGCGTTGATTTAATATCCAATATTAAAGAAAAATAAATTAATGTTTAAATTATCTTCCTTATTAATTTTTGACGCTGACAGATATTGCGTCAACGTTTTAAAATAACTTTCGAGCGGTTCTCCCCCGATACACAATTTGGCCCCGGCTCCTGATTGAGGCCATATTGACGCAGGGCTACATTTAATTTCCGGTATATTACTGTTAAGGTTGAATAAATCATGTTTACTGTTCCAGGCTATAGCGTTTCTACGTGCTGAGCAAACACTCGCCGGAAAACGTTAATATTTTTGCTATACAATGAAAACAATGGCGGCCCGATTATTTTCACAAAAAAAATCATACAAAAGCAATAAACAATTAATCGCAGGCAGCTCGGAATTTCTCTAATTCCTCGGCAAATCCAGACCGTGTCTGCGGCACGTGTTGCAGCGCCATTTTCAGATAGCCACCGAAAGAATTTCAGCAATACGCTATTCTCTATCGCATTGACGTACAGGAATTGCGAATTGATTTATAGAAAATCTTTATAGAATTCGTCTTTATATTAAGATATAAGTAAAACATTTTTTTAATACATAATTTTATATCTGTCGTAATATAATTAGATTGGAAAATTTATTTTTACATCGTTTCAGATAACTTCCTTTGAAGATGCCAAACAAATGAATTTCAATTAGCCTACCCTTGTTTATTTTCATTAAATGTATTTATATAGCTACATCATTAAGGACAATTCTATTCGAATTAAATTATCATGTATAATATTAATTGTATCCTACATAATATTCTATTAAATTAACGTATTTTTTTAAATATATATAAATGCTTCATTTTGATTTTTCGCAATATACCTAATCGAATCGTACCCGATTGAATTCGATCGAAAATTTTCCAGCATTCCAAACTCATTCAACTCAATTTCAGCTGCATAATCCTTTCGGTTCCCCGTGAAACTTCTACCAATGTATTATCGAATGCATCGACCCAAACATTTACCAGAATGTTGTTCCGCATATCATAATTTTGAATATTCAATATCCAAACAATACCCCTCCGGTTATTTTGGAATAGCTCGTAGATGGCACTCTTCAGTGGTTACCCACGTAGGTATCCGGATAGTGAACGGTCGATTGTTGGACCGGTAGTAACCGGTTGGCCAAGCCGTTATTAATCACTTTAAATTGATTCACCGGGGATAACAGTGACGATAACGATGCAAATGCTCCAGCTAGTTTAAGCCCCAGCTGCCTCATCGATCCCCCAATCAACAATTAATAACCTGTCTAATATGCCAGATTGACGATCAGATGGTAGATTGTCCATACAATATGGTTAGAAAATCAATCCATATTATTGCAATCAATAAGCGATCTATATTGAAACAATTATATTTTATTTATAAAATTAAAAGAAGTAAGAATTAGGTTCTGATGAAACAAAATCAGGACTATACAAAGCGTGCTTTATTATTTCAACAATTTTAAATATCTAAGCGTCAATGCTATAAATTATAGAGAGAAATGTATGCTTTGTGATATAATATCATTCTTATTTATTCAATTAATTTGTTTAATGATTTTCACTAAATTTAAACAACAAAAAAATCATTATTGCCGAAAGTATTTTTTTTTTAATTAATATTTATTATTTATTTTAGTCTAAATAATATAAAACTTGATAGTAGGTGAGCTATAGAATTACAAACTTCAATAAACATTTCTTTTAAAAGTTGTAATTCTTCTCGTGTCGTCAGTTTTCTGAAGTAAACCTTATCTTTGAGGTATTCCGACAAGAAAAAGTTTAGAGGTTTCAGGTCTGGTTAACGGACAGGATATTCTTTGAAACCTCTTTGTCGAAGCCATTTGTTTGAAAGATTCTCGTCAAGATATCCTCTTACATCACGGTGATTACTATTACATCATCTGATATAAACACTTAATGTAAAAAGTAATCCACGAATAATATCCTTTATAATTCAATTTTTTTTTAATTCCTGAATAGTTGGCGGCGATATATATACAAGAAGGCATGCAGCTAAGATGATGAGGTAGAACTGAACAAAGGTTCTGAAATACTATGACATACTATGTCAAAAGTTCGTGTTCAATTTTTACTAAATTGTTTATTTATTGCTTCGTTTAAAAAAAATGGGTAAAAATTTATATGTCGATAATAAAAAAAATATTGTAAACTACTAATAAGATATAAAACATTTCCAAGAAAATATTTTCGTAAATCTCCAAAAAATCATTAAATAGATTTACTTCAAAGAATAGTTTAGTACAATATTATTAAATCTAATTATGTTATGTTGATTTTATCGCTATTAAGGTCAAAACAAGTAAAAAAACACATATATGAGCCTAAATAGAAAAATTTTCAATGAATTTTCGTTAATGTATTCCGTTATTCATATATAAATTAAAATTATATTAGATTTTTATCAGATTTTCATTCACAGAATACATTAATCATAAAAACCCCTATTATCTTCTGCATGATTTTGAAAATAACATTCTAATAAAATTGATATGTTTTATTTTGTCAGCAATTTATTTGTTGACACGTTTTAAAATAATCCTAAAACTTGATTAAAATTTTTGTGTGTTTTGTATCCAAAAATAATTAAAATAATAATCAATTAAAAATATAGAAGAACATTGGTTAAAAACGGATTTTAAATTCCAGCATTAAATGAATTAAAAAATAAATCGATCTAATCTAAACTAAAATTCCGCATTAAATTTTATCTTAAATGGTCTTATATCTCAGTATTAGGTATTCATGTGCAAAAGAAGATCGGATGTATTTTATTTTATTTATTATAAATTAAAATTGAATTCAATTAAAAACGTTTAATAAATTTATTTGACGTGAAGTTGAGAAGAAAGTCTTTAAATTCATTTAATACGCACTAAAAACTTAAACGATTTAAAACTTTTCAAAGCACTGCAGTGCTACGTGACTTAATTTAAATTGAAATAAAACTATAATATCAACTGTCAATTTATTTTCTGTAATTAATTTTAACTATAAAAATACTTTTATTAATAAAAGTTGATAGAAAGACGCTCTGTACATATTTCTATATACATATAATAATTATAAATATGTAGTTTTTTGCGATGTTAATATTTAAAAAAAAAGTATGTACATATTTTCTGCTTGCGACAAAGATTGCTGTAAAATTTGAGAGCAAGTCATGTCTACGATAAGAAGGAAATGTCTTTGTGAGTTACAAGATAAGATACGACGGCTTTCAAGAGCGGATCAGTTTATTGGATGTTACAGTCGCTTCGGAAGGTTAAATATGCAAAATATGGAAATACCCGTGGATTATATCTCAAGACATGTAATATATCTACGTACATGGCGATGCTGGCGTCTTAATTTATTTGCATAAAAACATTGGTACATTCAATACAAGCGACGCACTCTTCCGCGAAACGGTATACCGACCAAATAAACTCCACTCACCTATTTTGGCATCAGTCAGAGATAACACCCCCGCCAGTGACAGTATCAGCTTGGCTGTCTTCATCTTTGTAATTGAATTTTTAAATACAAAATATTTTTTTCATGTACTTTTTTTCGCTCTACATAACTTTGGGTATCACTGAAGCTTTTTTTGAATATTCACTTGTCAAAAATTGTATTTATTTTCATAAAGCAAATCCTCAGCGACATTTTCTGAAACAAACAAAATACACACGTATTAAATTTGGATATAATACACTTTAATATCAGAATTTTGTTGAAATGTAATTAAATTTTTATCTTATTAATATAAAACGCTACAAATACATATGGTCATTGTACACGTATCCACTAATGAGAACTTAGCGATGGCACGCCAAGTTTCTGAGAAATCGAATAAAAAAAACGTGCGCGGATCCTCTCTTGTTACTTTTTTGCCGCGTCAAACGTTTCTTCTATTCCAATCCAACTGCTGAACCAAGCTTAATGACGTACTCTTAATGACGCTTCTAGTGTATTTTTTCTATTTCTATTTTCTTTTTTCCTTTTTGCATATACATGTAGCTGACTTCACCCCCTCGCACATATCTAACTACCGAAGCTCGGGCACTAATGTGCCGGAGCAACGCCGTTATTAAATTCTAACATCAATTAAAGTGTTCGTATATTCTATTCGATTACTTGATAATAATATAGGGTGCTGGTAATTGCTATGAAAATTATTCCTTACTATAATTTAATATAGTCAAATAAGTCGTAAAAAATAAAATGACCTAATGACATTATTTTTTAAGAATAATACGTTATATCATTTTATTAATGCTTTATTAAATTGCTATTAAAAATAATATGATGTATTATGCTCTTTTTTAAAAAAAATATGAGCCTGTTATGCTCTTTTTTAATAAAAATGCGCTATTTATTCATTAAATTTTTAATAATTCTCAACTAAATAATTCAATTGAAAATTTATATGCCATAATATTAAATTTTTAAGTTTTTCCAGATTAAAGCAAATGTTTTAAATTTATTTTACCTGATTTATATCTTTGAAACCTCAATTGACATCTGCGTATTAAAAGCACTTGATCATAAATTTTGTTAATAGCTTTAGTGGACTTGCTGACCTTGTCCCTAAATATAGAGCTATTGTCCTTTAATAATTTTGGGCTCAAATATTTTGTCATATTAAATAAATAAAATTTACTTAACACAATTTTACATAAGATTTATACAAAAAAAACATGGTTGTGTAATTAGCGTGCAAGTCAAATATGAAAAATCGTCCTAAAAAGAAGTATGCTTCTATAAAACGTTATAAATAATTCTTACTTATATTATCAGTGATAAAATCAAAATGTTTACTCAATTCTTTTTTATATCGACTAAATTCATATTTCATCAAATAATAAACGCATCCACTTATATTAGATTGGTTAAAATTTACTAATCATATTAAAAATTATTATTATCAAAAGGAGTCGAAGCTTTCTTTCTTATCACGGTTATAATTTTTAATAATATATTAACACAAAACGTATTTATATATATTTTTAACCGTGTTATATAAAAAAATCCCCGCCAAAATGTATTTGCTATTTATAAAATTAATGATCTTAATTAAAGCTACGCTTATTTTTAGATTATTATATATTTAATCAAGGTGATTATATCAAGTCTTACAAACAGCATTTAATTACTAATATTGACACAATGTAATTCCGAGGATATCCTGCATTTTTTTACCTATCACTAACTGGAGTTTCAACTACTAAGTTTAATTTAATACTTTCAAATAAATCAAATCGAAAGCTAAAAATGCATGTTTAAAATGTTAATATAACCCTTATATTAATATATTTTTTTTAATCGCATAATAGTGGCCAGTGAGGTCCAGTTTAATCATAAATCAAAAACAAGAACAAAATAAAGTTAATTTCATTAACACATCTTGACATAAGATAATTAACTAAATAATCAATAAGACGAGTAAACGAGACGCGCACTTGGCGATGTATCCCCGAAGACTGAGCTATCGTCATACCCATACGTTTCACTCGCACTTGGCACATCGTACCGGAGCGAACGAGAAAAAATATCGCGCCAGTGGCAACAAAAGCGAATATTGTTTTATTGTTTTTCGCTATTGCAGACAATAAATGACAATGATTATTATAATAAATATTCTTTAGCTTTTTTTAGATAAATGCAAAAAGTTTATGACATGTGGAATTTATATTAATATAGTTATTCTAGTTAAAGTTAGGGTCCTTAATATATCTTGGCGACACGGCTAGGTTAAAATAATTATACAAACAAATAATATTTATTAAAATGTTATTTAAGAAACACTGGATTTATTATTTGCTTCAAATTAATATTTATGTATGTGTATATAAAAGATTTACGTTACCTCCATTATGCTCTCTAAAGTCTTTTTTTTTGATTGATTAAATATTTGTCACGGTGGATTTGAAAAAATAAAGAAGCGGAGAAAAAATTTGAATCGCAACTTTCTCGTGGAATTAGAGCCGCGTAACAAAAGTTGGTATAAATTATTTCACGGGGAAAAAGAGTGGAAACCATGCAAAAACTGGCAACCATTATTTTCAATCTGAGAAAAAAAGTTTGACAACCTACCAATCACGCGAAAGAGGCCCCGCCGCCGCCGTTGCTATGAATCATAATAATTTAATAAGTAGATTGGACAAAGAAAAAGTTCCGACATAACTTTCGGGCCACCTTAATCAACGTTTACAATAGGAGAAAGGCTCACTCTATCCGTGAAAATAAATCTGATTTCGCGTGGCCGGAACTTCCATTCTCGGGCAAGAAAACACGGACACGGAGTTTATTTATTAAACCGTGGACGAGAAGAAATTAATCTGGCGCACATGTGACGTAACAGAAGACGACTGACTACAGAATGGCTCAGAATGGCGAACGCTGCTTACCAAGAAAAGTCTAATTCTAGCAGTTGTTAGGAGTCGACCGTGTCCCGAGGCTATCCTGCTCACAATTAGCACGTACGCCACTGGAACGGGTTGACATCGCCTTCGATGCTATAACGTCCTAACTAAACATTCCTAATTGGAACGTTACGGCTCTCTCTCTTTTGTTGGGTGTCCGACTGGTTGACAGAGGCATCAAACCCATTTCATCGTGTCGGTATGCTACGGACTAACGATTCAATTCGGACTTAAATTAATTTATAGTGATATGAGCTAGTAAATCATTTTGATATGCATTAGAAATTTGTTTAACACTGGCAGTAAATATCCTAAATATGTTAATGGAGAAGCACTATAGCACCACACAGTAATATACAATCCTTAACATTCAAAACTTAATTTTAACGAAATGAATCAATTTTAATAATTATGCAAGTAAATCCTTGTTCTATTCGATTGTAATTTTGTTAAAATTAATAGTCAGCATTTTCAAATCCTATCTATCACAAAAAAATCATATAAACAGGCAAGATCATCATTTGTACATAAGTAAAACGTTAAAAAACAGAAATTATACTTTAAGAAAATGCACGTCGATATTAGCTTAAACTTTATTAGAAAATTACTAAGAAACAAATGATTTGTTGTTAAATCTTTTGCTACGTATGTTTTAATCGATTTATCAAGTTGTTTTGAAATTAGAACCATCTTTGCTATTATTGCCAGATGTTTGAGTAGCCATGAGACATAATTCTGCCATCAAAATATTGCCTTTTGCTCAAAGACTTTTCCAGTTTTACTCCATTCTATTGTGATTTTTCAGCTTCATTTTTGACCAATAATTCTATATAGGATATATTTCTTTCTTTCTAACACGGATCTGGAATATTGTAAAATGCTGATAATACATTCTAAATAATAGATCAATTAATTACTTCTCAACTTTTAATAGGACCCCAACACTTTTTATATAAATAATAATAAATATTGTTCACTGCCGTTAGCATGCGCACGTTATTTTTTCTCGCCCGCATCTGATACGACGTGTCGAATGCAAGTGAAACGTACAAGTGACACGTACCGCGAGAGCTCAGTCTGCGGCGAGAGATCGCCAAAAACTTTTTTATACTAATTAGTTAAAAAATTCCCATATATTGACTTAATTATAAAGCATATCACGAATAACTATTTTTATAGTAGAATCTTTTTTTTTTTTAAATGTCAAGATTTAGGTTAAGATCCCCTTTGGACGACGCGTTTATTTTTAACCGCAGGAATAAGCGATTTTTTTATGACCAATTCCTTCAAAAATTACGAATTAGAATTACGTCTATTTGTTGAATTTAATAACAGGTTTTTAAAAAAGATTATTATAACTATAAATTGATATCTTACGTCTTATTAAGTTTTGGTCTAGCAAGCAATTAATGTAATAATTTTATATGTTTATCAAGAAAATTCCCTATAATAATCTATCTAACACGCAGCTAGCTTACTAAATTCTGATCAGAGAATATGTCATGAAATTGATAGCCTACGAACAATACGTTAAAAATCATTATTAATAATTATAATACCAAAGACTTTACATTGAGAATGAAAGTTAAGAAATAAAGCACACTAATTTTATAAAAATTGGAATCACATTGGCTAGTTTTAATTTACATAATTCTTTAGAAACAATTAAATGTTATCCTTTTATCGTGAATTTTCTGTTTATATCTATTTTATTGTAAATATAACTTATATTCAGCTTAACACTGCTTTACTTAGATATTCCGTTGCTTAATACGACATGTAAGTCCCTTGATCCCCTCAGCCATCATCTGACGTCACCCTCAAGCTTCCGCCGCATCGTAAAATAATTTCATTCCCCGATTTACTATTCAAGGCGCGTAATCAAGTAATCAGTAAATAAGTGAACCGTTTTATTGATTATATCGCACATTGAAAAGCCCTCGGTAGCTACGAGACATCTGATGGCGTTGGAGCGAGTAAGGGGAGGGGCGGGAAGAGACACCTTCCCTATAATTTCAGCGAGTCGAACTCACCCCTTCCTCCTATCCAAACCCGCCACGTCGCCCTCTGCCAGGTGTCACGTGACCGGTGGGTCGTCGCCACCACACACAACTTTCGCCTTCCCTTTCCGAGCCCTTTATTAGGACACTAGGCAATGGCATCGTGAAAATCTCATGCCTTTTACAATGGACCACTCAACGTTAATGAAGCCAATTATAAAATCAAGTTTCACAACTTGCACTTACCCTTTCGCGTCCTTTGTTCCCGACGTTATAATATATTAAGGCACGGATTCTGCCCAATACACGCGTGGCATCTCACCCAGCTCGTGTGTATTGTTTTATAATATATCAAGTTGCAGCGGCGAGATTGAACGTCTAGAGCTCGCTCAAAGTGAGATTGCTACTTTGAAGGGAGACGTTTTAAAACAATAGATTTCAAACCGAAACCCTATGTGGCTTGAAACTTCGAGGTTTCATATATTCAAG
This sequence comes from Philopotamus ludificatus, assembly GCA_022495035.1. Lineage (NCBI taxonomy): Eukaryota > Metazoa > Arthropoda > Insecta > Trichoptera > Philopotamidae > Philopotamus > Philopotamus ludificatus. The sequence goes on along the minus strand of JAGXCT010035482.1, from coordinate 27,222 downwards.
ATCATACTACGGTATATATCTATTTATAGCTAATGTTATAATATTTATTTATTATACAAGAGTACATATATAAATTACACATAATTATGTTTTAACATTACATAATTAATATTAATATAACATATTTGAAAATAATGGATTTTTTTATCTAACACAATAAAAAAGAATCGGTCAGCGACATTTAAATAAAAAAACTGGCTATACAGTTTCAGTTTCAATGTACGTTTGTCTACCACGTTATCGAGAATAATATAAGAAAATAGAAAAAAAGGATCACATTATTAGTATCATATAGATATAATTTGAATAACCATAATATCAATACAAATAATATTTTTAATAATGATTTGTTATTACATAAAATTACTAAATAAAATTAATATATAAATGCATTATTAGAAAATGCTTTACTTACAAATATCATTATTATTTTATATTAAATTATAGATCTTGTTTAACAATTTTAATGCGTTTTGAAGAATCCACCGTGCAAATTCAGAAAAAGTTCATTTTTATTTTAGAAGCAGATCACATTCAATTGCACAATCATAAAATATAAATCTTTTTATATAAAATCATATTATTTTGACTGAGTTTTTTAGTCAATAAAATTTTGTATTCTTTTTATGCCTAAAAATAAATAGCTTAGCCTAAGATGAATCTTTGTTTATCACCTATCCGTGCTGATGAGGTATATTGGGTACCCCAATTATTTTTATTTTTCTGGAATAACTCTTTTAATATTAATTTCACATACTTTTTGTATTTATTTAGATAAAGTCGAAAATTTTAATATTATAAATAATCATTGTCTTTTATTGTCTGCAGTTGCGCGCGATATTTTTTCTCGCCCGCGTCTGTTAAGATATGTCGAGTGCGAGTGAAACGTACGAGTGACACGTGTTGCGAGAGCTCACTCAGCGGCGACAGATCACCAAAAGTGATGTCATTTACGCGTCATATTAAGTTGTTCAAAATATCGACTAAATTATGAAGCATATCACAAATAACTATTTTTAGAATATATCATTTGTTAATTCTTGGGGTCTCTGAGTTACCCCTTTCGGAAGACCCGGTTGTTTTCGAGCCACTGTGACGGATGGGTTGATTAAATATAAATCTTTGTTATTAAAGAAATGTTTTTAAACGTAAAATAGCTGAACAATTGATAATTAAAGTCTTGACGTACTTCTTTAGAACCCACTTTATAAAAAAAGTAAAGTAAATTTCTGTTTTTTTAAAAAAATGAATACGTACTGCGAATAACGTGGTATCTAACAACATTATATGTTACAATAATGCATTTCAAAACATTTCTTTTTGTATTGATATTTTTTTCTTAATAGAAATTTCATTCATCCACATTATTTAAAAATCACAAATTACCATACTGTATTCAAAACAACAACAAAAATACTACTTAATCTACTTTTATTGATCAATATTGTGTCCTATTAAAAGTAGACTCCATGTGATATTTTTCCCTAATTTAAAAGTATCAATATTTCAGTAACCCAATTATCATTAAACCTTTAAGCTCGTACATTTTGTTTTTTATATTCTTAATGTTGTCAAAACATCGCCAATTTATGTTGTTTTTAATCATGTGAACTGAAATCATGTGAATTGTAACCCTTATTCGACAAATAAGGGGGTTGGGATTTTTTTTCAAATTATCCATATTTTCAACATCGCCGAGGGCAGACACGTAAAACTTCTTTGACAGTCCAGAATTGGATAAGCATCCAGTATAGTTATAATTGACAAGATACTTCCGGAAAACTTACAAAAAAATGTGACAATTCAACTTATATCGATACTTTATAAAACAAAGTTTATCCATTAATTAACATTGAGAAATTTATTATCCTTTGAGTTTTTTTTCCTTTAAAGATTATAAAGTTACGATACCTATTTAATATGCATTGTATTATTATCATGCAGGGACATCTTTACACATGAGATTTTTGTAATTAACAAGGAAGCCCCGGGAAATATAAAGACAGGAACACCCTTGATATTAATGCGTTTCTTGGATTGAAGAAACATAATATATGTGTGTCCCGTGGAAATCTCATTACCCAGGAGAAGAGGCAGGTCACTGCGGTGCGCTTATCTCAAATCAGATCTGTGGCTGTTTGTCGGGAGCACACCTAGCTTAGCTTGCTAGGGGAGAGAGAGCAAACGTGCCACTGTTTGCAGTACAGCAGCCCACTGTGTCTTTGTCCTGCTGAGGGCGAATTGCTCTCACCATACACACTCGATATAAGCGCGTGGTCTTTGTTCGCCCTGCGACCACCACGCTGCTAGAGAGTTACTTGTTATTTTTAAATGGAGGAACCGATCGTGATGTTAGATAGCTAAGATCATGATCAGGCGAAGAAATAAATTTCAGACATACTGCAATTATTAGATAATATCAAACTATTGCCAGCTAAATTCGAAAACGAACATAAAATATCACAAAGGATTTAAAATAGTGTATAATTTGTAATTTAAAATATCTTGGCTTAATATAAAACATATCAATCTCCATATTATGTTTTTGGAAAGGAAATATCAAAAATATTTATAAATAATGACAGTCAGTTACAAATGCTGACCGCATTGCGTCGTCTATTAACAGAGCTTTTGCTGAAAGTTGAAGTAAATCTCCGCGGGAGATATTCCTCCATCAACTTTGCGGAAAAGCTTTCATCCCTAAGCCCCCAAATATTAGACCGGATAACTCTATAATCGCTCTTTTAAATTTATGGCTTAAGATCGCATTTATAAAAATGACAAATGGTACTCAGCTACAGGGTGCTTCTGGGAGTTGAGAAAACTTTGCGCAGCCCGCAACTTTATTTCATTTCGGGTGGAAGAAGAGAGTAAGGCTAGGCAGAGGGGGGGAGAGGGGGGGCGGTTATTGAATTCGTAATCTTTTTACCGGCAACTCACTGAATTGAAGGAATGCGGAAAGTTTACATAATAACCGCGCCGTGTTCTGTTACTGCCGGATTTATTCGGATAAGTCAAGATTGTTCCAAATAAAAATATATAAAGTTTCGCTTTGGCTGCGAAACGGCGCCCAGCGTCGCGGTCAAAACTTTATCAGGGCGCCGCTCGCCGATAAACCTGAAGACCTTTCGCATTAAAGTTTGCAAGCGATCTGATAAGGGAATGCCGAATGAACGTCAATTTTGTCAGTCCATTTAATTTCCAGTGCCTTTCTTATATATTTTACAAGAAAATATTAAACCAAACAAATACAATATGTACAAACACAAATATCCATTTTATTTTTTTTTAGAAAAATGTTGCTTTTGAATCGATACTAAAGCAAAAACCGGAAAAAATAAGCCTTGTTAAAAAAAAAAAATTTATCTATATATTAAAATGTTTGTAAATATATTAAAAACCACCCGTCAAGAAATATGATGATTAAAAATTATTAGAGATTTGATAATATGTTTATATTTATTAAAAGTAATATAACAAATGTATTTAAAAATAATTCTTTGGTTAATAAGTGATATAGTAACTATCTCCAGAAACTATTATATTTATCAGACCAGGGCGAACTTTTTACTTGAAGAGCTGCATTAGGGATTTTAAAACTATGGTGAACCTCAAATAAAATACTTTTCTAGATAAACATGTACAAAAAAAAATAATAAACATAATGTCTTACTTGTAATAATTTAATGATATGACGGAAACTGTTTCACATCTTTTAAATTCAATTCAATAAAGCTCTTTGATTCATTTTTTCCTTGTTGCAAAAATAATATTATATACACTGTTACGTTTCATTCTATTTTATTTAAATATAACCAAATGCAAGAAAAAATAATATATATATATCATTATAAATTAAATATATGAGCCGTATTTGGTCCGCATTCCGTAGTTTGCCCATGCCTGCTGTATATGCTAAATCAAAACAAAACGCAAGAAATAACAAAAAAATATTAAAGTCTATATTATTAAAGTTGCAACAGTAGTTCCTACGAATTCTCTAGTTTTTAAATTAAAATATGTATAAAATATTTTTCTCTTAAATTATATGAATCTACATGTTTACATGCGCTTTGTTAAAAAATGAAATATATAATTAAATGATACCTTCTAAGTTTATATAATGCATTATTATATTTATGATTATTTAATGCACAATTTTTAATACATATGCAAAAAATATGTATTGTAAAAATATATATAACGAAAATAATTACAAAGAATGATATGTTTGTCGCCAACCTCAAATATCTAAGTTTAATTGATTATAAAATATATTTTAATAGTAATTTTCTAGAAAAAAATATGAAAGAAATTATCATAAGTTATCATAATATAAATAATTTAAATATTTTTCAATTCATATATTTATATGATATGTATATACGTACATACATACGAATGTCATAAACATATATCACATTCTAAGCGCGTATCCCACATTCCCTGACAATTTTCACATTTTGCTAGTACCACGTGGCAAAAACTCTATGGCACTAGTCTCTTTTTAATGTCAGTTGACTTTTTTATACCAGTGTCGACATTGCGGTTGTGGGTTTCGTCAGAATAAATTCCCGAAAAAAAAATATTATATTTCACGCTCTTCGCTATATCATATAACAAAACATGCATGATGATACGGTTGCAGAAAATGTAGGATTTCACTATAGAGATTTTATTGAAAGGAAAATGCAGTCCGTTGGAATCCAATATAAATGTAAATTTTTGCAAAGGACGTCTTAAAATTTGATTTTACACCTGAAAATGTATGTTGAATATTATTTTTTATTTTTAGATTTAATGTTATGATAAAGTTCCCGGCGGTATTTTATCGGGGATAAGTTAGCGAAGTCGGAAGGAAAGGGTCTTGATTTGTTTCTAAAGGAATTATTGCGCCATATGTCTTTTTCGAACAAAGAGAAAATGGAGAATCTTGCCAAGTTTAGTCAACCTTATAAAGTCTACTTCCGATACTTTTTTTTGAAAGGTCTCCCGATGCCAATGGAACTTCCTTTTAAGAATTAAATACCGTTTCTTGCATTTGTATGTGTTATACTATTGATCGTTTCAAAGAGTTAATAAATCTCTATGCATATAAATGTCAGTAATATTATACATAATTTTGAAAAACTTTTACATATATAAAAATACAGATGGACCGTGTAGTCTTTGTTCAACATAATAATAGTATTAATATAATTAACCTTGTATATGTCCTTGAAATCTATGCTTTATTCAAACTGAAACATTATGTGGGTATGTACAATGCGTACTGAAACAACATTTGGGAAAATTGGGTGTGTTTGTCGAGAACAATGTTGGAAACTGTCACTGTGTTGTTTTATTGGAAGCGGCGCGAAATATGCAAATCGTCGTTACATATTGAAATGTGGTTTAAATCAATTATACGATTGGTGGGTTCACTATTTGGGGTTAATAAAATATATGGCAGGTTGCCACAAATTGTTATTGTTGCCGTACATTTTGTTGTCAGCTAGATTAACTGCCCCTCGTCTCGAAAATATAGATTTATGATATTTCAATCCTTTTGGCTGAGATGAAATATATTTTTCTAAAATATGTGAATAAAATACTCATAAACTTTTAATAAAGGCAAAATTTAATCAATATACATGAGTTTAATAAAAAAAAATTATCTCTTTTATTTCGAAACCTTTTTTTTTAGCTTAGATCAGGTGTCAGAAAGCTGTGGGATGTTTAGAGGGCATCGTGGGATGAAAAAAGTTGGAGTAGTATTTTAACATGAATATACGAATCCTGCAAAAAAATTCGTGGTCTGGTGTAATTGCAAACAATTTTTAAAAACGTTTTACCTTTTTTAGACGCTGTTTAAAAATTAAATAAATATCGTTGCCTATTCTGCGTACTTTTAAAGGTACAATTAAAAGAAAATCTCCTTTTACAGCAAAAATAATATATAATAAAGCAGCATCCCACACTTTGATGGACTTATCCACAAGCAATAAAAAGAATAAACTTGTGCTCATATCATGTTAAGCATTCGATTATTCGTGCTACTATTAAATTAAAATTGCATTTTTGCTCTTATTATTCGATAGTAATCAAAAGTGTTAACGTAGTTAACTCATTCAACGCGGCGCGCTAGACACTCATGTGTACATGAATCGGCGACATAAAACGCGAGGCAATTGACAACCATGACCGCGATTCTAACTTGTGTTTACCAGTAAAATATCTAGACTTATGTGATATATTCCAAAAATAAGTTTACAAAAACTACAATCAATAAATTAACAACCAATCGCAACAAAATTTAAGAATAAATTAAAACATGTCACTATAGTTTTACAAATCGTATCCGTATCTAGGCAAATTGACGTGTCAAAGCTGGCTAAATTATTCTACTTACATGATTTAAAATTCAAATGAAATTGTATTATAATACTTTAAGTTTATTTGTTGATTATATTTATATGTTTGTCTTGATTTTTATTTATTATTTTAAAACACAGCCCTCTTTTCGGAATACTTAGGTACAAGTGTAGGCCTTAATCGTTGAGGATTGGCGGCCGCGCTTTAAATCTTTTATAAATATGAGAGAATATATTATATTTTACAATTTTCTTTCGTTTTCTAATGAGAAAATGGTCACTTCGCCGAAAAAAAAATGTTAAAAATATCGCCGCCAACTGATTAACAGGTTACTAATGTATATTACATTGGATGGAACATCCGTTAGCGAAAGCTATTCTCACTAATTGTTGATTATACTTATCTGTACGAACGTTTATTATACTTATATAATATATAATGAAAATAAAAGAAAAAATATGTTTATTATTTATCTAAAACTATAAAAAAAAATGTTTCACATAAAAATCTCTATATTTTATATGTTAAAAACAACGTTAATTTACAAAAAGTTATGTAATATAAGTTTATATTACAAATGATATGGTACCTTGACTTGAGGTCTTTCTAACTGATCAACAGTTCTTTTCGAAAAAAAGATATCAAGATGATCATAAATATTAGATTATTAAAAATGAAGCACATAATAAGAAGTCTAAAGAAAAATCGACTTATAATACTGTAACGTTGCGAATAGGCAGGAAAATCTTGATGTGTTAGAAATAGGGTGTAATATTAAAAGTTTATATTTCATACAACAATTGCATGATTCCAAAGCTTGGGTTTTATTAGGCTTGGAACTTAAATAATTACAACTTTTCTAGTAATTAATATAAAATATAAAATTAATGATAAAAAGCTTCGACTTATTATAAATAAAATCTAAAAAGCAATGACAAAACACTTATTGTCAGAAGCTCTGTAATATAAAGTATTTTTTTTTTCAACTCAAGATATTGAATACTCATCCATTTATTATTTTTTTTGACTTGAAAAGCTTACGACGCGGTTGTTAAAATCGGTTAAAAAACCTTTATTGAAACTGTTAAAGGAAAAGTAGTGCTTCGGAATTTAACGTCAAGACATTTATCTGTCATCAAATGAATAATAAAACGTGACTGGCAACAATTACGATGTTTGTTTTTATAAAACTTTACAATAACAATTTAACTATACGTATCTTCGAGGCTGATTTCATATGAATCGATTTTTTAATTAATACATATATTCAATAATAAAAACAATAAAAACGAACAATATGAATTTATGGTTTCAGTGCATGTTTATTTGAGTTTCCCACTCATAACTATAAATTTATATATAAAGGCTTTATATTGAACTGCGCTTCCCCGTATCAAAGTTTAAAACTTCCCTGAAAATATCGTAACAAGCAAAGTTTACAAAGGATATTTTCACATGTGCGAGTTTTCCCGCACACTGATAAATGCATCATATTAATCTGGTTTGCATTAGACTTGCGTCATTAAATTAATATTGTGACAAACGACACACTCATTGTTGGTACAGTACTGGGCAGTACAAGAACAATCGGGTGTTTGCGTGTTTGTCCCATGCCGTGGATCCCATCCCACGACCAAAGTCCACAGCAGCGATGGCGGCGATGATTCAAAGCGAAGAGCATCCGGTGTGGCCAGGGAAAGGATTCAGGGTTTGCGGACAACCATCAGCTACTAGCGGACACCAAATAGAGCGGTCTGGTGCGCCCACCGCATCAAGACTAATTGCAAACAAATGAGATGTGCTCTTCGCAATTAATGGACACAATTACTTAAGCGAGAGAGAGAGAGATAAAGGGCGGGAGCGAGATGGAATGGGTGGTGGAGAGAAATGGTGAGGGTCCCTGTGCCTGCTGATAAACTGCACGCGATCCGCTCCGCGGACTCTCTTTGCTAATTTACTAATTACTAATGAAATTATTTAAAAATAAAAAGGTATTAAACAAATACAGATATAAAATTATCATAGTTGAACATAATTTGCAATATTGCACTTTTTATTTTAAATAATGATTAATAGCATCATTAAATTCTATTGTGGATGTGCACGTCCACAATAGAGATTAACTTATCACAATTGCGGCGTGCTAATTACAAAAATGTATGAAACATCCGTTGCTGAAATGCGGTCGAGGCCCATGAGATAATTTTAATATTTTGCCGCAATACTTTTTACAAAACGCTATTCTCTCTAATTGTTGTTTATAATTATCTATACAAACGTTCATCATATTTTCATAATACACCTAGGCCTCATATAACACGGTCATATGGTCTCACAAAAACACCGTGTAATACAAATCCGTGTTATATAAGGTTTAAAGTTCATACAAAATTAGGGTTAACGTTCCAAAAAAATATTAAAGTTAGATCATTTCATTTATTTTTAAAATAAATAATCGAAACAATATACATTTACGTATTTGTTGAAAAAAAAACATTAACAAAATATAATAGATCATTCATTCATGATCGATATTACTTACAATTCCATATATTCAACTCTTTTTCGAGATCGGTTGTAAGTTTTCATCACCAGAGAATTCTTGATTATTTTTGGGTTAAGCCTTTAAAAATTCTGTAAAATGCGATTGTCTGCTTTTAGCGTATAAATCTTTAAGTATATCGTTATAAGGGGCCAAGACATGTTGTAATTTCCTCTTGTACTTCTTTCCATTATAGGATAATTTTCCATTTAAAATGTTCTAATTTATCAGCCAATCCCAAGCCGTCATTTATTGTATTTAATGTGAAACGCTACTAGCTACTTTGCTGCAACAGCTTTCCGAGTCATTAATTATCGTAGGTTCACCCAATACTTCCACCAATTCTTCTTTATTCAACGCGCCATCCTCCAATATTCGATATCTTGAATATCCATATCATCGAATCCTTCTCCTCCGACACCACGATAAATGTTAATTGTCTTTTGGTATTCAGCTTCTATTGGTGGTACAACATTTTCTGCAGGAACTATTTCTGGCAACAGCTTTTTCCAGAAAGACTTTAAAGTCAATTGATTTATTTCTTTAACAGGTGCAAAAACAATATCGACACAATTTCGAATAGATTTTTTTTTCCAAACTTGTATGACTGTTAAATTTTCATCTTGACCGCTATCATTTATTATTATTTCGAATGTTCGACAAATATAATACGCTTTGAATATCCAAATTATTCCTTGGCTAGATTATAGACGTAGTGTTGTAAAAATATTATTTTAACATTAGGATGTTTTAAATCGGTGTCCCGGTGAATTGTCCAGTATCAATTATATTTTTAAATATACATTTCTTCTGCATCAGGTATAAAACATTTGTAAAACCAATCCTTAAAATTAAACTTGAGGTCCGAGCCTTTTTAATGGCTTTCCAATAAACATGTAAATTCATTTAGTCACAACCTTTCAGTTCTTGGGGGTTTAAAGGTCGATTAATAAACAATGGCTTCGTTATGAATTCTCCAGAAGTATTAGAACATAAGAGTAAATATATTCTTTCTTTCGCCACCTTAAATCCCTTCTCACGTTTTTCGCTTTTTGATATATAGGTTCGATGAGGCATCCTTTTACAGCACAATCCCGTTTCGTCCGGATTAAATATCTGGTCTGATGTGTAGTCTTTATTTTTTATAATTTCGGCGAATTCATACATTTTATGGCAGATTCTCTGTCAGCCGGCGCATTTTCTTTTAGAGTAACTGATAAAAGTAACGAAACAAACAAAATTGAAAAGTCTTGACATGTTTAGTATGATTTATCATTGCGCGATCCATGTCCATACAAATCAAGCAGGTTAATTAATTTTTAATTGATGTTTTTTTTTTGAAACCGTGTTATATAAAAAGTTTTATACAAAAATATTTCACAATTTATCAGCCCGTGTTATACGAGGCTTAGGTGTATATAATAATGATAATGAAAAAAATAATTAAATATGTTTTAAAACCTCTATAGTTTAGGGATTAAAAACAAAGTTATGGAATAAGAGTTTATATTATAAATGATATGATTAAGGCACGTCTAATTAATATAAACATGAATTAACCTTTGGAGAGCGCACATTGGAGTAATTTATATACAACAAAGCGAGGTTACCCACCTCCTTGAACCTCATTATTTCTAAAGCTCCCCGTTTCTGGATATATTCGTTGTAATTATGTGTTTCACATTTATCTAGCATAGTGGATGCATTTTATAAAATAACATATATTTTTGTTGTTGTTATGTTATTTTTTTAAATTTTGTTAAAATTAAGCAATTATATAAATAATAATACGTATATACAATATATATAGTGAATTGCATGCAATAGAATGGCATTGCATGATTGTGCAACTACGCATAATACAAAATTAGTCAATAATCGTATATAGATTTAAGTGCCTCTTACTTCTTATTTTCAGAATTCTTAGGTTGTTTCACCCTGCTGCGCTATTTACCTTACTCATTCCTAGAAGACCCTAATCTGGCACCATCCCACAACTGCTTGAAGACTCAAAGCATGCTTAGTACTAATCACGTCAAGGTCTGTACCCATGCTTTAGAATAACCACGTAGAGGTATCTAGAAACAATTTTGTATCTGTCACTCAGTAACTGGTGTAGAGATGCGTCCATGGCTAGGGTATGGACCCGGCTCCCTAGCCATTCAGAGGCAAATGCCGGGATAGTTCCTTGAGCCGTTTCCCATCACATTTCTGCTTCCTACAAACTCGTTCCGTCCTTAGTTTCCAGGCCGTATCGGCAACGAGGAAACTCGTTTGGATGGAAGCAATGCCGCACCTGGTGGCTGTTTTAGACTATCGCTAAGGCGTGCAATGTTGGCCTGCCGACCCAAAGAGGGGCCTGCCCCTCCGGAAAGCTAGTGGGTCAACCTGCACCTGGATTACGTAGCCAACTAATGTTGTTCTTGGCGTGCTCCGAAATGGCGGAGGAAACTCCACCACGACGAGCATGCGAAGAATGGCAAAGTAAAAGCCATACGCAATCATCATCATCAGTCAACGCTGATAAGGGCTAATTATCTGTATTTCAACTGCCATAAGTAATAACGACACAATCATAATAGACTTAATAAAATATTTTTAAAAAATATACAGGAAATTTAAAATAAAAACATTCACGCGATATTCGATTCACAGGTTTTAATTTTTTTCAACATTTTTTAATATTTTTATTGAAAGATGATGATGAATAAAATCTATATCGATGATGAATGAAAGTACCCGTCATAACTTAGAGGTAATTACAATCAAATTATGATTGTTAAAGTTAATTGCCAATAAACGCAGATAGTATTTAGATGGGTGACCATTCTGAATACTTCTGAGTGACGCTGGTCAACAGAGGGGTGGGGTGGAGGCTGACGACCTTCATTTCATAAAAAAATAATTGTCAAAAATATAAGCTGGAAAGCGGGCAGCAGCGTTTTTCAACGTTTGGCAACGGGAAACCACTGCGCTATATATTCCCTTGAAAACCATGTCCATGGTCCTCCGTAAGGGGAATCATGCAAATGATCACGTTCCTCGGAAATGAGGGAAGTGGATTAATATCTTTTATAAAAAATATAATAATATGTAATCGCTTCACGACTCAAATTAATATTGAAAGAAAATTTCAGAATATTAAATAAAACATACCAAAGCACATTTGAATAAACTTCAACAAAATTAAACCGTCAACTTCAAGCAAGTTTGGCATAGTAGAGTAATCCAATTCGCCAACAACCCATTACATACAAACTGTTATACTAATAGTATAAAAGGAAAAAAATACGTACATAAATTACGTCAGTATATAAGTTTCGCCAATAGTTGCTCTGTTATATGACTTAAAATCTCATATAAGTAATCAACGAAATAGACATATTTGAATTTAAAATGTCTACGTAATCAGCCAAGTGGTTTACTAGACTGTGTTTCCTAGAGCATCTGTCCTCATCTGTATAGTGAGGTTGCGCCTATAAAGGCAACTAGCACAGTACAAAGGAGTACTGCTCCAAGTGACAGTTTAAAGAAGTGCTTTGCCAAGTAAATTGACCTTCTTTTCTCGAGAGTTACATACCCCAGGCAACCCTGATTCCATACGCTGGAGTATAATTCGGGTTAAATCCAAATTTTCTCATGTAAAGATTATCTTAAGATTTTTTCTAGTCTGAAGATATTCGAAGAGTCATAAAACGGCCATTTAAGTAAACTCCGAACCAATGTATTATATAGGAATATTATAATTAAGGTGCTATTTATGTAATGAGAATTTCTTAAGACAAACCTAATATTCTTGAATCTCTATTTCATACTTGTATTCCTTGATTTTTATTTGATAATTGCACGGAAAGAGTTGGGTTTCTAAGCGTAATTAAAAGTTAGAAATTTTTAAGATCTCGAAAACATCATTTCATAGTTTTCGTCGGATAACTATTTAAATACTAACTCAACTTTTAGATTTAGGAAAATTTTGTTCAAATTTTACCGATTTGTTTTTATTAAAAAGACATTTATATTAAAAAAAATCATGTAATAAGAATATCGAGTACAGACTATTAAATAATTCTGTCTACAGTCGCATTTCGTCGTCTTTTTATAGTATATACGACAAACAAACGTCGCTCCGCTGAAAATATTTCGCATAGCTATTTCGCAATCACCAATGTCGAAGCAGACGTCGACGCCGTTTCGATAGTCGTCGATTAAAAATTGTTCTAAAGCATTTCGGCCGATTAATCACTGAAAAATGCAACTGACGAGGCGTGAATACTGATATCTGCGCCGAAATAAATTGCATCTGCACTAAAAAAAAATGCAATCGTACAAAAGAATAACAAAATTTTCATAAAAAAATGTTTGATTTGATTGAAAGCGGCGAGTCGCTGACAGGCTACGATAAACGTGCAATTATATATTGCAGCACTGCAGTTTATTTATGCGTTAGTGTGATTTACGTTGTGCTAAAATTTATTGTGTTCTCGTACAAACGAATGTTACGGCCGTACGTGGCTCGTATGGGCTATTCGAGCTATAATTACACGAGATCCTATCTTTCGATACGTGTGTACTGTAATGGAGAATAATTATAAAGCGAAATGGCGTAATGGTGTCAGCCCTCTGGGTCATTTATGCCAAATGATTATTGCCCGAACACATACTGATTTGGCTCTGGCGCAAAAAAATAATCAGGCTTTTAATGACACGAATGATTATAAAGCGCATGTTCGTAAATATGTAGATTTCGCAGAAAGTATTTGGCGTAGTAAGTGTGCCAGAGGCAAGTTAGATTGAGTTTAGACTAGTTTAGAATGTTTGAATGCTTACATACACGAACGGCTTTCGAATGCAAAATCGAGCTATCTATCGCTAAACTTTCAGAATGATAAATTTAAAAATATCCATGCATATTTGATTTATTATTAAACGCATCAAAATTAAATTATTTAAATATGATCTTTTTATACATACGAGATTTGATTGAACAAAGCTTTGTATGACTACTAGAACTCAATATTTATTGTGATATTCGAGCGCTTTCGACGTTTTGATATTTATTATTGGCAAAATGACATTCTTTTGTGAATTTCGGCAAAGTTCGGCAAAGTGGCAAAGGGCCATCATGTTCAGCGATGTTGATTTTGCCTGAAAATTCACTAAAAAGCAGTGATGTTTGTTTAGTTAAATTATCGAGGTGCAATTACCATTATTTTTTTCGCCACAAATTTATTATCTTCGAGTTGCTTCATTCAAACGACACAATTCACAAGAAGAATTTTTTGAACCTCCAATAACGTAGTAAAAATTGATAATGCACAATGTTGTCTGCACAACATCATGGAACTTTGCGAGCTTTTTTGAAAACATAGGAACGATTGGGCTTCAGTTTTGACGTCATATCTGTACACCTATATGTCATCACAAGTTATGATTTTTTTTAACCCTTTGCGGTCCTTATAAAGGTATGTTGTCTCTTTAACCACTTGGACTTTTTGTTGGAATTGACAAATAATAAAAAAGATGTGTGCTCTGGGATTTGGACTTAAAACACTAACTAAACTAAATTATCCAGTTTACCTCGACGACGAATCAGAATCGACATAAGACCACATACTCTCATTGACTCTATCTAACTCCTCAGTAATGTACATTTGGCGCAACATTTAATTGAAATTCAACTCTTCACATGACTCAAAACGTTAAAACAGTTAGTTAACCTAAACTAACTTATAAGCCTATATTTTTTCATTTTTAATAAAATTTGCTTTACTTTTTTGACATTGTCATCAAATTGTTGATGGACGTCATCTTAAACATCTTAATGGCCATCTTCAATGCGATTGTACTACTTAAAAATCCTTACTTTATACATGAAATACTTTTCAATAGCAATATTTAACCAACCACCTTACAACATTATTTTTTTAATTAATTCTTCATTATTATCCATGATCTTTATTAACAAAATAAGCAGTTTCTTAACATTCATACCTATGTCAGAATTTCGATTTGTTGGAAGTTTGTATTTTTATTATCTCGAAGCAAATGTTCCATCAGCTTGAAACATTGACAGTCCGGAAGTTTAACATCAGAAGAATATGGTGTATGCCGCAGAACTTTTAAAACCAGCTCTCTTATTTTATCATAGGTACTGGATTCGATGAAAGTCGTTTTTTTTCTCCTTGTATTAATGTATAGAACCCCCTTCTCATCCTTAGGAAGAATCCTTCTAAGAAACGGACCGGTTTCATATCTAGACGATAAAAATAAAAGGATGTATATTTATCGTGTCAAAGACCGTTGGAGAAAACTCGCGCGACTCCAATACTCTTTGTCTATTTTTTCCCTGTCTTTTAAAGTTATTTATCATGTACAACAGAAATTTTATGATAGTTCCTTTATGGTTTTATACGGATCGCACTCAACTAATTCAAGTAATTAATTAACTAATTTAAGTTCGAAGTGTCATCATCGGTTTTAAGAGGTCTCCATGATTTTGGTTGGTCTTTTTACCTACGTCTAACACTTTTAAAGTTTTAAATCCAACTATTACACTCCCGAGGATTCAACATGTCTAGATACATATTGCAGATTGTCTAGCTAGCTTCAATTGATTTCAATCCTTTATAAAATATCAGGCAGTCAGTGACTAATTGATAATATCTTTTCGCTCTTATTCATCGTTTATTCAAAGGATAAAATATTGTGTTTTTCTATTTTTTCTAATTACACAAGCAAAAAATCGTCGTGGAAAAGTGAACTAAAAAAAATCAATTTGCCTTAAACAGCTCGCAAAATTAAAAATGTACTTATATTTTTATATCAAACCTTATTCATATAAATCAGAAAGCTCTTGAACTTAGTACTCGCATAAATTATTAAGGTCACACACATTTTCAACATCCCAATTAGTTTTATTATATTATAAAATAGTGTTTCCATCTATGACAATAATCATAATTAAACCAATAGATGATGCGATAATTTCTCGTTAACATATTTTAACTAAATATTAAGTAGCAACAGTCGACCAATGTAAAATATACCAATCAATTGAATACACAATAAAGTATGCATCTAATATGGCTATACATCATTGATTATTAACAGAGACGCATATTTTTTATTAAATAAGATCTAAAATAATTTGTTAAAGCACATAGCATTAATACATAACGTCATAAAAAGTTATTATTTCTAGAAATAATCAAATGAAATAAATTGACAGGCATACTATGATCACTTCCGTCCTCCATTTTCCCTCTTCCCATCATAACGAAAATCTTCTCACAATATCCGCCGATTCATAAAGGGGAAGAGCTTCCACGTGCCGGCACGTGTCTCACCATTAAAGCCAGCTGCAAACAATTCATCGCCGGAACTGTAGAATTTTCCATTTTCCGCCGTCCTGATATGAAAATTTATTCCGAGTGTGCATCGAGGAGCGGGTCGCGCTCCGCGGAAGCCTACCCGAGCATCTGGAATATGTTTATGCAAACAGCCGCGATCAACTTGTAACCATATTTGCTGCTACGTGTCTCTACGCCTCTCTACGCTTCTCTACGCCTATCTACGCCCGCAGCCCCCCTCTCGCTCTCTGAGTGCCCTGCTTTGCTCAGCTGATCACAGGGGAATCGTTACACAATTAATCACTAGACCGCTCACTAGTAGCGAATGTGTTATGCAAATAATAGCCGTGGAAGAAGCGACCGACAGTATTACAGTACATTCAGTGTTTCTGATCTCGTGATTGTTTGGGAATATTTGAAATAAAAACGCTTCGGGCAAGCTAGAGTAAATCGAGTGATTTATTTAAAATGACTGGCCATTTATGGTTGTTTTTGAACTTTTGTTATTAAAAATGTATATTTTTATCCGTATGGAATAAAGACCGTGCTCTTAAACAAACAAACAAACACAGCATGAGTATTGTTTACTTGAGCTGTTAGAGCTACTGCTTACTAATAAATTTTTAATCATATCGCCGGGGATGTATATTTACTTAAATCCATGACAGGGTTAATCATACATACATTTATTATATTTACTATATATAACGCCAGTGAGTTTAAGGAATATTACTTAATAATAAAAGTATTATCTTCATATTAAATTTTCTAAAAAAAAGACAATATTTATATGTTTGATAACAAATAACATTTTTTTTTATAATTCTAATGAAATGCCCTGTCTTCAAAAAATAATCTAAATTCTCACAAGAAGATTTATGATACTTACACTAATTAAAACGCTATTAAATTGTATCTTACAAAAAATTTAATTACAATTTTACACAGTAGTGAAATAAATTTAAATTGTTATTTAAAGTGTTTGAATGAACAATTTTATCGAAAATTGTAGCGATTCATAATAAAATGTACACGAAATTGTGAACATCACTTTGTACTAGACAAATTAAGTGGCATGATACATTGCTTTGATGAAGATTTATTAGGTCTGAGTATTTTTCTACTGAAATCTCAACGCGAGATTCAATTGAATAATGAATAAATAAAAATAATACCATGCTCATACCCTGTAACTTATTCATGTATTTATTTGGCAAGCGATAAAGTATAAAAACCGGCTGGTATAAATTTCTGCAAAAAAAATCTTTTCAGGTAAGGAATCTTTTGATGTCGCCATTAACGTAAGTCAGTGAAACCTTTTCGGCTTATACTTATTTTTATATTATTAATATTAAATAGAAGCGTTTTGTGTTTTTTATTAAGAATAAAATATTTGGCAAACAAAAATAATCATTGATCTTTGCTTGTTTGATATTTGCGCTTTTATTTGCCCACGAATGCCTTTGCTAAAAATTGACGTGAAAATTACGCGGCGGTGAATAATTTGCGTAATATGAGTATTAAAGGTTTTAGCTGATTCTACTCGTTTTGCGCCACAATGGGCGTTTTGCAATATTGTGACGATAGAATTCGGGTCTAAATTCAACAACCTAGAAAACAACTTAATTTGCAAGTCAAGAAACTTTCGATCAAAGCCCAGAAGTTAGTTTAGCTTGCTGAATGTTTCAAATATTCCATAATACCCATTGTTATACAATTTATATAATTTAAAGTGGCTAAAATTAAATACTGTCTGTATGTACTCTGCTGATACATGATATTTAAATTTTAACACAATTGCATATAAATTATTGGGTAAAAATCGCAGTTTACTTATAAATACAATGTAAATAATTTATTTTTTTACAATAAAGGAAAGTTATTCATCAATCTTGCACGATAAAGAAAGAATTAATGACATGGCCGAAAAAAAATATATAAATATATAATTTAGGACATTTTAGATTATGTATATTAAAAGTCGAATAAAATTTGTGATATTATACCAATCTTACTTTTTCATTTAATATTATCTGGATGGCAGTAGATTAATTTTAAATTTCTACATTCTTAATTTAAAAAAATCATCAGTTATTAGTAGAGGAAAAAATTAATATCAGACAATAAACACAGATGAAAAGGAAAATAGGTAATGCCTACAAACCTTGTTGTTAATAGAACACTACTACTATCTGAATATTGTTTTAAGTAAATTATGAAAGTAATGTAAGATACTGTCAAAAATCATTTTTCTCAAAATTAATAAATGTCGACGCTATATTAGTACATATTATAAAATAATATCAAATTAGTATCATTGCATTATAGATTGTTTAAATAAATTTTACAATTAAAAAGATAGCGCCAACCACTGTAATAAAAATATAAAAATATGTTTTTTCTTTATAAGTATACATGCCTTATCGTAATTTCACAAATAAATATTGAGGGTGGAACTCAGTAAACTATGTTTATAGAAATTATATCAACAGAATTTATTAATAATTTATATTTAATTCTAATATAATATAAAATAGAATAATAATTGATTACGCAAACTTTAGGGCATGGAAATGAGATTAAAAGTATTAATAAATAACATTTTTACACAAAAGTACAAGAGAAGTCGCTTCGAAGGGTTAAAAAGCCTTATAGTAGTCGCAAAGATTACGCGAAGTAAAAGTCAAGAAAAGTTACTGAATAAAATCAATGTTAATATAGTATTATATGGTAAATTTAAATTTTGTTGTCCTAGCCCTGCTGATGGTTTGCTTATTTGCCTATTTGGTTTATTTGTTTTTTATTTTTCTCGAATAATGTTTAATTATATATCCTACATGTAACAAAAAAGTCTAAAAGTTTGTCTAAAAAAGTCTAAACAATAAATTGTATAAATAATCATTATCCTTTATTGGCTGTAATTGCGCAAAAAAATATTACAGAAATATTTGCTTCTGCTGCCACGGGCGCGATATTTTTTTCGCTAGCATCCGTTACGATGTGTTGAGTGCGAGTTAAACCGTGCGATATGAGCTCAGTCGGAGGGAGGACATCGCCGAGTGCGGTTGTCATTTACACGAATTTAATTATGACGCATATCATGAATAATATTTTTTTCTTAGCAGATAAAGATATTAATAAAAAATTGATCAATATATTTGCTTTAAGTGTTAAGGCAAAAAAAAATAAGTAAATAGAAATAAAAAAAATGATTTTAAGGTAACAAATAACTTACTTTCCATACAAAACAATAATATTTATAATAATCTTTCCGTGAAAGATTATTTGTTAATATAAATTGACTGTGCTCATATTATTATTTTTTACTAATAATCATAGACTGATATTTATTATACATATATTTAGATTGATTGACAGATTTTTATGATCGTAAATTTCCAAGCTGTCATTTCAAATCGACGTCAATTTAAAATATATATTTTTTTTTACTTACGATTGCGAACTTGAAAAATGTATTTAAATTTTATTTTGTGATGAAAATTTAAATAAAAAGAGTCATTCACAGCAGATAAAGTCTAAAAGAACACTCTTGTTTATAATGACCGTGAAGTAGAGTTGAAACTTTGTATTACATTTTTCCCCTACAGAGCAGGAAGTTGTTTTTACCTGACTCATCCAAAGGTCGAAACTCATGTCGGAAAAAAAATAAGCCTCACAAGTGTACAGTATGTTTACAAGAAAAACTTTGTTCATTTATACGTCTTAAACATTCAATTTACTTTGAAAGTTTTTTTATCGCAAACTTCCTCCAAGGTTTGCCGGCCTTAAGCCTTTTGTGTTTTGAAAGATTCTTTTTTGCCTTTGCCGAGAAACATTTATTTCTTTGATTGCCGTTTAAGTACAACAAGCATGAAAAAAAAAGTTTTATAATCACGTTACACGGTGAAATGTATTTTTAAGTTTTCGTCTATGCGACGATTTTCGCGAAGGAAAATTAATTGAATCATATTTTTCGGGGTAACACCTTAAGTCGCACTTGAAAAATTCATCAATAGTTAAACAACCCATTTAAAAATAAATCTCCTACGTAACCATGAGGCCGCGAAAAATTCGCAGCAAAAAGGAGGAAAATGCCGCTTCGAATAAATAATTTATACAGAATAAGACAGTGAGAGTCTCGAAGAAATTTGAATAATTGATTTTAATTTTCCCTTCCACCGATGATAGAAAGCAAAGACGAGAAAGTGAATAATTAAAAAAGTCATCACTTAAAAGCGTAAAATATAAAAGAACCCCAAGGTGAAGATATAATTTCGATACCGAATTTTTATTATTTTTTCGTCTTCACCCTGAATCGTTTAGCGAATAATTATTTCGGCGCAAAAAATTAATAAATTAAAGACGTCCCGTTTTTTATAAGGCCCTGTATAAATAATAATTCAAACCTATATCCTTTAAATATAATCCGTTTTAACCTGGTACTAAACTCGGGTTATGTGACTATAAATTTAATTAGCAATTTCACGTTTTAAATTTATTAGTCATTACGTTAGACCTGATCTCTATAAAATTTAATTATCTAGTCTCTCTAATTATGTCTCGAGATTAGTACGCATCGTAAATGTTACTCTTAACCCATCACCTGCCACGATCCCCATTCATAGGTTTAAATTATTACCGAACGACACATGGTGGTAGATTTAATATTTAAATGACATTAAAATGCTCTTACATCGCATCCATACGGTATGTTTATGCAAACATGTTATAAATCAACTAATTTTTCGGTATAACACGATGCGTCTGGTATTAAGCACGCATCATTAAATTTAATTGAAATGACAGGGTGACTTTTCAACATTTTAACCTACATGCGACTAATTTAAAGGTCGGTTTTTACGTATTCAATTAAAAAAAACGTATTCCAATTTGGATTTCTTTCAATTCGCGTATTGAAATACGTTCAACTTCGGTTTGGGGGAACGAATATAAAAAAAATACAATTTGCGAATCCCTTATGTAACCATCTTTTAAGCGGGCTCCTATCCCCGGGCTAGCAGAATCCACCTCTATAAAAGACAGTGTGGTTTGTGTGGATATAAATTCCAAATCTTTAACTCAAGTCTCGGATCCTTTGTTCACTTTTTAATCCCATTCCACATTCTGACATACTTTATATATTTTCAAAGGTTTCGCTCTAAACTAAAAATGAATCGTTTACATTTCCGACGTCGTAGATAGAAAAAACGACTCTGTGGATAACTCTTTTAATATTTTCCATTCAATATTTTTTTTACCGAAAATCTATGACAAATATTTTAAATATATATTTTTATTTAAATTGTCGCATTAAAATGCCCTAATTTCGATTCCTTTTTTCTAAAAATTGATTATTATTTTTTATAGCCTCTGTCAAACCCAAGCGTTATTAGGTATTAAGCCGATATTTCCGCTCTATGAGACCTAAAAGTTAATACGATCTCCCTCTACTAGTTTTACGACGCCCGGTTGACGTATTCTGAGTTCATTTACTCATATTTAGTATTGTGCATTATTTTTACGCAAAAATAAAATGTCCGACATGAACAAAATACAAATTCCATCTGAGAGACTATAAATAATTCGAGGATAAAAAAAAATCATTAAAAAGCGAGTTAATATAGTGAAACGTTACGGACTAGCACCATCAACTCCTAATTAAATTACTGTTAAGAAAAATGAAACTCGTGAACTACCCGGAAAATGCAATAAGGATTGTCAGCAAGACATAAAATTTGTTTTCACGAGGTATGATGAAAATTAATATCCTTTACTTTCAATTATTAAAAAAAGATAGGGTGTATGTACATATATAATGCGAATAAATACATTTTTAATTATTAGTATGATACATAAAAAAAAGTAGTGCTTTCCTTAACGAAATGAATAACAAACGGCGATTTAGTAAAATATAACTTTAATTATTATTAAACCCTAAACAAAAATGTTTGATAAACCGCAAATTAACCACGATTATAGTAAGTGCGAAGTTAGTAGTCGGATAGGTGTCCGACGAAAACTATGATTAAACTATGAATTCAGGGAATTCTTTATAACGCCGGCCAGGGGATACGTAAGAGAAAGATACCCATAACCTCTGCATGTTTTTAAAAATATTTATTTGGATAGTTTGGCGCGTTGGAATTAATTAATTTCATGCCGTCTATCTTTCATTGAATAAATAATTATAAAAAATAATATATATTTTAATCCAACTGAAAGATTATTTATAAAAAATTAGAATCTTTATATTGGTGAATAGCGCTTTTAAAGCTTCTTGTTATGCCATCCATCGCAGTCAAATAATCAAATATAGTAAGTTAGAAAAAATACTAGTTTAATTTTATTTATAATTTTATAAGAAACCTGATTTACTTTTAGTATAATAAATACGCCCCAGCTCCTGAGTTATTTTGAAGATCTTTTTTTTCTTTATTTTTTATGCTAGATGACTATGGAATTAAATAAATATTTTTTTTAATCAGCGCCATTGTAAGGGAATGAATTTTTCTCTCTAAAAATCATGTTTTATTTTGTTTGGCATCGAAAAAAGATCTATTTTTATATTATATGTTGTATGATTAAATGAAATTCTAACGTATTGTAAAAATAAATACCACTCGCCTTTTTAAGCGGATTTTTACATGGTTTTAATATAATACATTCCAATTTAAAAGCAAATATTACATTTTTACACGAATTATTAGTTCTAACACTATTCCCAAAAACAACATATTAATTTGTGTATTTTTATTATTGGACGTTTTCACGTCGCCGTGATCTTTGACGCAAAAGGACATAACTTTATATTACAATAGTAAATGACCAATAAGTAAAAATGGAAAAAAATATCAACTAACCACTGATTTATTTAACGAGAGCTTACAGTTTGTTAATAGCACGGAACAGCATTTTGTCGCTTATGTTTCCAACCTAAATCAAACTTTAAAATTCCAACAGGACCTGCAGAATTGTATAGGTTGATATAAAAAATGTACAAATAACTTTTGAAAACGAATACACAATAGTGGAAAACAGATTTCTTAATAATAACTTATTTAACGAAACAAAAAACTTAAAGTAATGTTATAACGTAAGTATATTTTTTTTATTAATTAAAATACATATGTATGAATAATATTTTGCATTATTTATTAATGGTATTTCATTATGACGCGATTTTCTATATAACAATTTATTAAAATCGAACGGTTTTATCTATTTAGAGAACTTACATATCTTCAATTTTTCTCTGAATCCTATCTAGTTTTTGATGTAAAAAAAGTATATTTTATTTTATTTAAATAATATAGCACGCACAACATATTAATATTAAAACCATTAATGTAACCAATTTATATCTTCATCTATATGATTTTGATATTATTTCTCGAATTATTAATATTTGAGCTAAATAGTATAACTTTAAACTTGATAATCGTGTAAAAATCCATTGTCACTTGTGATTTTTATTTAAATATTCTTTACTAACATTTTGTATAAAATAAATTAAAATTTTATACACGTAAAAGATAAATTGATCCTTATGAAATTTTATATTATAAAAAAATGAAGATTCAAGTAAATTAAAGCAGCTGTATTTATGTTATTCGAGTTTATTTCAAATCCCTTTGTCTACGATTTTTTTCATGGCTCTCCTTGGCGATAAGAGAAAACTCTCTTTATTATCCGCGATTGGTTTTAGTCGTGGTCATGATTATTTAATGCTCACACATAACGTATGTCCTGGTATCTAATAATTTAGAATAATAGCGCAATTAATAATACATTTGACTGAAACCACACATAATCAACATAAAACACACGAGCCCATCCACGTACATCCACCCACCGACATCATTACACTCGAGCCCTTATCGCGGGCTCGTAAATCATCACGATGATTGAACCGAGACTAAGTGACTGGATAATCGATTGCTTTCCGAATCAAATGAATTACCAACCACCAGGATACATTTCCCATCAACCGTCCATGGATAGTAGTTTGATAGTGCACAGGGTGTGCTGAACGGCGAAGGTAGAGCTTTTGGCAATAGGCAACGTGTTGCGTTGCAAGATGCAAAAGGCTCAAAAATAAATTAAATCTCTGATATATGAGCTTATCACGATATTGAACATTGTATTCAAAGCCCTAAAAATATTTGGTTCTGCGTGGAATTAAATTTCATTTTGTAACCCTTTGATAAATTCGCGCTTACAAAATAGTTTTCATACAATACATTTACGCTGGATTAATTCCATTTATTCGCGAGAGATAATAAAATCCGCACTACGTCCTTTCATCGTACAATTTTCAATTGTTGCTTTGTGCTCGTAATGTTATATTATTTTCAGCGTTTATTCATTTTTTTTTTTAATTCCAAAATTACTTTTAACGGCAGATCGCTTTTGCTGTATTGAATACAATTTTTCATCTGAAAATATGTTCGTACGAAATAATTGGAAAATATATCTTCGGGCAATGTTGACCATTAATATAACATGGTTCAACAAACACAATAATATAACATTGTTACGGAGATAATTGATATGATTTTTATTTCAGTGAGATAAAAGCTTTGTAAATTATATAAATAACTTTATTAACAAAAAAAACAAACAATAATGATATGTTTATGAAATAATTACCTGAATCACATCTCGCGTTTTCAATTAATCGCCATATATACGTTCACTATTATATATTGGTATTAAAGTGTCTTCCTTAAAAAATCGATATACAACGCAATCACAGCAAACCGCCTGGCTCTTCTTCAATGAATATATCACAGCGATGATACGAAAGCACTGTTCATTCGAAGATATACGCACACGTGTAAAAATATATAAGAAAAGCCCGGGGAAACACTTCGGGAATCACCGCGGTTAACGCGATTCTTCACGAACGATTACACTGCGGCTAGCGGCGCCTATCAAGATCGCCGTTAAAACGTTTTTAACACAATGAGCCCTTGCACGATACAATTTAATATATTTTTTTTTAAATATAACACACTCGCCCAGTGTGAATTGTATTTTTTGCGTTTGTTCACATGTTTGTTTTGCTGATTCGAATTTATTTATTTTTTAGTGTTTGCGTGGTATCGAACGTGTGAGGCGCGCTTTTCGTAGCCCGTAGACGACCGCGAGCTTCGGAGCTCGGTGCGGCACTGAGCTCTACGGCCCCTGCCAGTATCGCGATACTGTCACGCTACGGGACCAATTCCGTGAGGTCCTCTACGGGTCCGACCCTCCCTCCCCTCTCGGAGAGAAGCTCCTCTACGCCCCGATAATTGTCCTCTGTAAATGTATTTAAGTTTATTTTTATTAAAATTGCTACGGCTGACCCTTGGAATGGGACAATTTTTTATTTTGAATTGGGTGTTGCTACAAATCCGGCTCCGGAGCGTGCAATTTATTTTTTTACCATTTTGACATTCACGATGTACCTTTATAAATTTAGTACCAAAATTTTCATATAAGGGTGACATCGGTTGCTGATATTATTTTTAAACTATGTATATAAAATACAAAAATAAACGGGACTTTGGAATGCAGTACATTGTTACAATTAAACAAAAAAAAATGAAATAATAATTACAATCGTGGTGAGAAATAGACCAAAACTTTTATATTAGTCATCAAAGCATCAATATAACTAAGTGGTAACAACAATCAAAGTATGATTCAGACTAGTTACCTCTTATTGCTTATGACGCTCATAGTCAACAAAGAGGTAAGGTTTAAGGCTGGCGACTTTTATCTTTATCTGTATTTTAAATAAGCTGAAAGCGAAAGGCGTTTAATATAAATATTTCAGCAATCCAAAACGGGATGGAAAATCTCTAAACCATATACATATGAAAATTATATTCATGGTCGTCGTTAAAATAAAATTACGAATAAGGTTACTCTATTTAAACATAAGAGAAATAATTTATTAATAAAATAAAATAATGTTGCCACATGAATTTAATCACCTTAACTTTTCTCACTCCATGGGCCAGAGGTATTGGCCCAAATTTTTTTTTTTAGCAAACATGAACTTTATTGAAAGTTTATTTGAAAGTTTATATGAAAGTTTATTGATTTAATTTTAAAAATGTAATGTCTTTTTAAATCCGACATCAGATCAAATCCTATAGATACTAATGATTCATTATTCCAATGAATATAATGAGAATAACTCATAGATTTGACTAAAAGTGAACAGAGTGGAAAAGGTCAAGACGATTCATTTCAATTAATTTAAATAGACTTTTAACCTGAGACGGATCTTTGCCAAATGGAGGACATTGTGCGATATCCGCAGATCCTGTGCATCTTCTATCCACCTCCCAAGCTCCAACAGAGACGTTGAGGTTGTCCTCCAAGTTATCTTGGCTCTTCGAATACGGGTCAAGTCTCAGCTATGAGCCCGATAGCCTTAAGACGATTGGTGAATAAATTTTTAATATATTATGGGAGACATTGGGTAATATTATGCATTATTTTTATTAATAATGGTTTGTAATCGTTGCTGAAATTTTATATTTGTTTTTATTAAACATATATTTCTTATATGCGCGTTTATAATTGTATAAGCTGATTTAGAAATTCTATAACATTTTTAACTCAATGCAAATATTATTTAACATTCTTAATGCATTTTATATAAAATGAACTGAAAATACAGATATTATTTTTTAACAACAAACTACAATTTCATTTAATAACGGACACAAACAACAATTTTATATAACGGATTAATTAATGACTATATTTTGACAGCTTTTCTGTTATTTTTTTTAATTACTTTTTTTGATGTTGTTATTTTACATTTATATTTTTATATATTTCTACTTTTATTTACATATTATTTTATATTTTTAAATTAAACCTATGTTTTATTGTTCTATAATTATGTTTTTATGTATGATTGACTACCTGAGTTAATCTGTATTGCCAATCTAACAAATCTAATAAATAAATTGATAA